>CABFVX010002214.1:33082-115268 GCA_902151425.1 Timema shepardi | reverse complement strand
AGCTCGACTGCTGAGGACGGGGAGATCGAGGTTCGAATCTCGGTCGGGTGAACTGGGGGGGGGGGTTCCTAAATGGTTTTTCACTCTCCCTCCACGCAAATCTGGGTTCACTTCCTCTAATTCAACCTTCCCAATTCCTAATCCATTAGAGTAATTAGTACTTAAAGCGTATAACCCGAACGGGTAGTAAGACGCGGTGCTAAATATAATATATATGAAATTAAAAACTAAGACCATGATAGTTTTAAATATATTCCAGGGGAATCACAATTTCAAGTTCTATTACATGCCCCAATCGACATGGGACCAACGGCTTTACCTCCCCTCTAAAGGAAACTGGGATATTCATTTTTATCGATCAAGAAAACATTTTCAACACCAGCTAGGTTTGAACCCATCACCATAGAGTTCTGAGACGAGCACATTACCCCAAGACTACCGAGGTAAACAATAAGTAAATTAATTACATTCAAAATAATGTAAAATACAATAAAAGCTCGATTCAGCGCGGCTCTCGTGGGATATGCCGCATTCCCGCGCTATAGTTTAACCGCGCTATATCGAGCTTTTGCTGTGATACATTTTAATTTATAGATATATTATATTTTAAATTGTATGTGCCCCCTAAGATGTCTTCACGTACCCTAAGTAGTACGCTGACCCAGGTTTAATACCAATGATAACCACTTCGGTGGCCACATAGTCTAAAGTTAATTGCCGCACTTACAAAATTAAGTCACCGATCCCTATTTTGAGCTAGTTCTACCCAGTCAACCTCATTACACACCATCTATAATTTGAACTGGTCCTGTCCTTCCACCTCATTACACCTTATCCTTATCTTGAGATAATTCTATCCAGTCCCCCTCATTACATTCTATCCTTATCTTGAGCTAGTTCTAGCCAGTCCCCCTCATTACATCCTATCCTTATCTTGAGCTAGTTCTATCCAGTCCCCCTCATTACATCTTATCCTTATCTTGAGCTAGTTCTATCCAGTCCCCCTCATTACATCCTATCCTTATCTTGAGCTAGTTCTATCCAGTCCCCCTCATTACATCCTATCCTTATCTTGAGATAGTTCTATCCAGTCCCCCTCATTACATCCTATCCTTATCTTGAGATAGTTCTATCCAGTCCCCTTCATTACATTCTATCCTTATCTTGAGCGAGTTCTATCCGGTCTCCTCTCATTACACCCTATCCCTATCTTGAGCTAGTTCTATCTAGTCCATCTCATTACACCCTATCCCTGATTTTTCTAACAATGTTTGGTGGTGAGTACAGGGCATGTAGCTCATCATTATGTAATCTCCCACACTCTTTATTACCTTCATTCATGTATAGACAAACCTTTTTCCCAAAACACTTAGCTTTCACACATCCTAAATTTCTTCTTGTTATGCAAAGGGACCGACCTTAATAACAACAGATAAAATACTAAATCTTACCCACAAAAAAATTTGTTTTATTTTGCGTGTTTATTCCTGCCAACTCCTTTCTCTTAGCAGTGTCTAAGTAGTTAGAAATCAATGTCTAAAGATGACAGGCAGACTAAAGTAGATCAACCGAGATGTTAATTTAGTTGTTTTACAACCTGTATGCATATTCATGATCACTTTCCAGCATGCAGACATCCTCAATATGTGAGAAACACACATCCTCTGTCAGCCTAGGGTTTGATTGTTGGTGAGATGTTTATCTTAGAGTGATAGCCACGTCCTGCAAACCATTGCAAACTCTCCTAGGAGATTTGTATTCTCACAATGTTGTACTTATTATTATTATTATTATTATTATTATTATTAGCACCGCATCTTACTACCCGTTCGGGTTATACGCACTTACGCTAATGTGTAATGGTAGGGTGATTGTGAGATGAAATGGAGGACCTACAGTTTAACGTGGAATCCGAACTATGGTGGAGGCCTGGCATTCCCCACATTCACAAGATGTCTTGTCAGAGGTGAAGGAAGGGGTTTGTACTTATTATAATAATAGAATCTTCGAAGTTTCAAATCCCTTAAAACCATTCTAATTAACTCAAAATAGTAATTTGAGACGTGATTAAATATTACTTTGTTTGTTTGAGGAAGGATAATCAAGGGCGCCTACAGGATCTTTCTCCCGGGGATGGCGGTGGGGGAGGGTCTGGGAGTAAGGGGGGGGGAGGGGGCGGGCAGGGGGATTTATTACATTGAAATCGCAAAATACGCTTTTAAAGGCAATCCTTGTCTCCTGAAAATAAAGAAAAATGTTTCAAATTTATTCAAATTCGTGGGTAGACACTTGTCCTTGACGATTTTAATGGTGAATGTTGTTGGAAATACTCGCGCACGCGCCAAGCTATCACCCCCAAAGTCAGCAAGTGGCCTGGTGGCGGGCCCTATAATTAGTTTATTACGTAGTTATATTCTATATAACTCTGTTTGTTGGCCAGGAGCACTGTTCGATCACTAGTTAAGAGCATTGTTGGGTGGAATTAGCCTACTTCTAATATTTATACAACCTCAGGGTCTCAGTAAGAGCAATTGCCCTCCTCTATCCTTCCCTGCGGGAGACCCTGGTCTCAATTTATGTTTTTCATCATTTACCTAAATCTCAGCAGTACAACATTTCGCGAGAGTTGTCAATGAATTTGATCTGATTTACATTTTTAATACATCTTAATATATATATATATATATAATTCAAAAAGTAAGGTTTTTAAAGCTATAGGTACATGTGAGTATATTTCGCCTACATTTTAGAATGAAATATATTTTAAAATAACAAACAAACTATTAGATAATGGGGAGTTTCTGGAAGCCTGCAATGTGTTTTACTGCTCCATTAGGTTTACCCCTCAAGACCAGTGGCAAGGCAAGCTATACTTTGATTTTGTTAGTAAGAACAATATCTGGTAGCTACTAAAGTTATTAAAATAATTTTAATATAGTCATACATCAAGTCATACTATCTGCAACTTTCAATTATTTTGATAGATACCATCAATACTTATAGAATGACACAATTAATGCAATAAAATGTTATCAAGTTTGACAGCAAAAATATATGTTTTAAATATCTAAAAGACTATTTCTACGAAAATAGGATTGTAATCATTCTTTTTTTTAAATGTTTGTTTGGTATTAACCCAATCAATGTTGACGTCAAAAAAATATGTTTGAATTTTCTAAAGTGTTCTTCTAGCCATAATCAGGCTATAGTATCTAGTGGTACCAATGGTAAAAGTTAAAAATAATAGAGTATCATATTTTCAAATATGAGAAAACCAAATATTCCGATGGGAAAGTATTCTGTACTCACTCCTATCGACCTCAAAAGGGAGCGCATAGGGTAAAAGCGTTTCCAATAAATCGATTGGATACAAAACCTGTCGAGACTATGCATGTGTGGCACATGGCGACGCCCACTGAAACTTGAAAGATCAAGGTGGTATTTCGCTGCTCTAGTGTTTGGCTTCATTATTCGGGCTTAGACTGCCCTTTTATGGCTTAGGGTTTTGGTGGCTTTGATTACGTGGGAGATTTATATGGGTAACCTGTCAACGCCGAGTACTTCTGCTGGTAATACATAAACCATTTATGTTTTTATATTCTATCTTTATTTAATATTAGGGTGAGCTGGCGGTCTAGGAGTAAGGTGTCAGACTTCTGTTCTGGGGTCAGGGGTTTGATCCTCGGTCCCGGGACAGATTTATCTGATTGCCAAGCCCTTCCTTCATCTCTGACAATACGTGTATTAATCACAACTTGTGAATGTGAGGAATGCCAGGTCTCCACCGTGGTTCGGATCCCACGTTAAACTGTAGGTCCTCCATTTCGTCTCACAATCACCCTACCACTACACATTAGTGTAAGTGTGTACAACCCAAACGGGTAGTAAGACGCGGTGCTAGTAAAAATAGCTGTAACATTATTTTACTCTATTTGCGCCACTTTTTTACAAACTATCTGCCCTATCCGTATAATTACACTAATGATATAAGGATGAAAAATATATAATTAAAAAAACGGATTTGCATAGAAGTAAATTTAAAAAAAAAACACTTGAAACAGCACCCTCATAACTCCCCATCACCAGCAGACCACCAGGCTATACCAGACTAATGACTTAATTCCCTTACTCATAGATGTTAAAGAACTTAAGTATAGGCCTACATTCTCACGTTTGAGATCGAAACAAGCCCACACACGCGATGCTAAGAATTGTTTGGTGATTTTGTTGATATTATTATTATTACTATTAATGGGAGTATCGGTGGACATGTTGCTAAAGGCGGCCGTCTCGTCTTGCCTGATTTGTAGATGATGATGATGATGTTGAGGTTTACATTCTGGCAGGGTGCACTGAGATCCCCCCCCCCCTCTAAATGTTTTCCCAATTTACTCTCTCGCAAATGTGGTTTTATTTACTCTAAATTCTACCTTCTTTACGTTTGCCCATTAGTGTAGCTAAATGAGGATAGCACGTCGAGATGTAGTGAAATTAAAAATACATTACATTACGCTAAGGGGTTACTAACAACCTATGGAATGTTAAGAAGGGCAGTTGAGAGGAATCGCACCAGCATTGGCTCTATAGAGAGGTTAGAAAAAACGCAAGGCAAATTATTTTGGAACTAGTCCACCATTCGTCTTCCAGAAAGTACCAGCCTCAACATTTTTTTTAGCACCACGTCTTACTAACCGTTCAGGTTAGCCGCGTATGCCACTAATTACGTTAATGGTTTTAGGAAAGGGGAAGATTATATTTTTAGGAAGTGTACCCACATTTGCTTAAAGGGAGGAGGGTGAAAACCATCCTCAATACACCCGACTGAGATTCTAACCTCAATCTCCCCATCATTGGCAGTCTAGTATACTGCAAAAGTGGCGCCTCAGGACATTCGACCACCGAAGTGGGTCGCCATTCATTATACAACCACTAAATATACCTAATCTACGGTAGGAGTGTAGGTCAGTGACAGCTAGTAAAAACTATCAGATCTATTCTCATGTATTCATTCGCCAAACCATGTGATCTGCAAGACCATGTGTTGAGATGTTGTTACTTTTAGCAGTCAAACATTTCACAACAAACAGTTTGTTTTTAATTGGTTTTTTTATGTTAACAAATTTTACATCATCTGCCTTCAGCTACCACCCCTTCTATGATGAATGGACTCCACAATTTATTAGTTGAACACGCGCCTCAAAGTATCAAAACAGATGTAGGTCTGGGAAAACCATTCTTCTTTTTTTTAGCACCACGTCTTACTACCCGTACGGGTTATACGCCTATTTGCTAGTTACACATAAAGGTTTAGGGATTAGGAAGGCTTAATTGATAGGAAATGCACCCGCATCAGCGTGAAGGGAGAGTGGAAAACTATTGAGGAAAACCACCCTCAGTGCACCAGACCGGGATCAAACCCTGGTCTTCCCATCTTCGGATGCCTTAGTCCAACATGAAAGTGGTGCGTTAAACCGCGCGATCACCGAAGCGGGTGAAAACATTTCAAAAGGTGTTAGCATGTCGAGTCAAGATTGCTTCAAGACACATTTTAATAGCATTCATAATAAAATAATAATATTTAGCACCGCGTCTTACTACCCGTTCGGGTTATACGCACTTACGCTAGTGTGTAATGGTAGGGTGATTGTGAGATGAAATGAAGGACCTACAGTTTAACGTGGAATCCGAACCACGGTGGAGGCCTGGAATTCCCCACATTCACACGATGTCTTGTCAGAGGTGAAGGAAGGGTTTGGTAATCAGATAAATCTCTGCCGGAACCGAGGATTGAACCCCGACCGCCGGNATATATATATATATATATATATATATATATATTAACCGATCCTTTCAACCTCAACGAAGGCTTCATTCAGCATTATTTTATAATATCCTCCCATATAGACGTCTAGACAATTGTACACTGGTTTCAACACCACCACGGATCAATCAATAGCTAATGATATGATGACGTCATACAACGCCCGCCAAGGATTCAATCATATTATTACAACACCCCGTCTCCTTGCAGTAGGTGACAATTTGGTGTGTTTTCCCAAGGGGGGACTAGAGAACACATTTTGTAAGCCTTTAATAGTTGCCAGCAGTGAAAGTTATTAAATCGTGATTTCTTCCAAAACTACGGAACTGTTTTTGCCTATTAATTCATAATGATTTGGCAATATTTTGTTTTGTGCTATGCGGCGGGCGTTCTTGGTTTATGTTGTTTTCAAGCCCAGATACACTTGGATGTTATTTCGTCACGTTTAGGACAGAGAAACAGGTCATGCGGAAAAGTACGGGCAAGGGTACCAACTATGATGTAGCGATAATGTTTGGTTCGGTGCAGTAACCAACCCATCAGCTCTGTAGTGTTCTTGAACAGCTTTTTTTTTTCAAAACTCTTATCTTGGACGCCATGAGGAAATTTTGGAATATTGTTTGTTTGTTTCTCAAATTATAAAATAGCATGTGTAATTAGCATGACTTGAATTTTGATGATCTAATAATGATAACATTTACTTATAAAATGAACTAAAAATTCTAAGAAAGTACTACAAATTTTCAAAAAATGGCCCAAGAATATGAACAAAAATACGTAATAAATACACCCGACTATATCATACATAAACTTTACAGATGGAAAATGAAATGAAAAGCCTTTAAAAATCAAACTCTTGAATTCAGATGAATATAATATTTATTTACAAATATTTGCTTCAGAAGTAATAGCTACCCCCTTCCAACGCAACCCTATCGAGCTTAGTTGAAGTATCACCAGGATTGTGTACTGGACAAGCAATTAACAAAAGAGGATAAAGCTCATTGCTTATTATTATCTTCTTATTCCGACAACTGTCTGTTGAAAAAATATATTTTTGAGCATTTATGCCTTATACAATATTGAAATTACTAAAAAGTATACGTATTCTACATGAATGCCTTAAAATGATTCTAAAATGCCTAAAATTCCTTAAAATATCTAAAAATGACCAAATAAAAGATACAAACAAAGAAAATATTACCTTTAATCCCAAAATTACCAAAAAAGTATTACCTATACAATTTACATTTCTACAACCAGGGGATCATGAACAGAGTCTATATAACTATGAGCATTGTATGTGACAAAAAAAAAAAAGATTACATGTCATCAAAATCTGGGCCTTGGTGGCTAGGTTTGCCAATTTTTTTCAAATTTGATTAAAGGATATTTTCAAAAGGCGTAGCCAGAACATACGAAGTTTTCCGTTTGTTTTATAATTAGCTTTTGTTTTTGAATCTGAACTAAATTTGTATTTTAACTAATATTGGTGTAAACCTTTTTTATGGGGGGGCTTCAGCAACGTTATTTTTTTATTATTGCAAGGGCTCCTTCGGTGTAAAAGGTTTGGGGACCCCTGTTCTAGATTGCTACTGTGCTGGTAGCTCGACAGAAACGTGACCGGCTCTCTGGCGTATGGCTCAATATGGCTGCTAACAGATCTCATCAGTTAAGGTGGCATGGAAGGGAGCGTAACTTAAACACAAGAATTTTACCGTTTTTGTACTGCAAAAAACCTTTTTCTCTCAAAATAAATAAAATAACGTTTTAGTAGATAATGTTAAGTTTAATTTCCTAAACACGTCTCAACTATTTCTTGATAATTTGGGAAAAACCACCTCCAGTACAGCCAGCCGTAAGTTGTACCCCAATCTCCCTTTTACCGGCAGTATGGTCTATTGCGGAAGTGACGCCTTAGACTATGCTACCACTGAAGTGGGTATTTTTAAAAATTGATCTTTATTTAAAAGTTTCTCATCAAATTACATAATGTTCATTATAAATATTCAAGAGCTGGTGAGTTTATTTTGTGAAGAAAACCAAACTAAACACCTCGATTTTCTTATGAATGGACATAATTTGAAGCACCTTTTAGAAAACACTAACATTTTTCACGGTCAATGCTGATAACGTTTATTCTTATATTAGTGTTATTTTATAAACATTGATAAAAGCCATCATAGTTTTACATCGCATCTTACTACCTGTTTACTGTTCAGGTTACGTGCATACATGGTAATTACCCTAATGGGGGAGGGAGGAACGAAGAAGGAAGAATTCTAGTTAGAGGTAATCTGCCAGAATTTGCTTTGAAGGAGAGTGTGAAAACATTTAAGGAAAAACAGCCCTCAGTAGATACAACCAGAATAGAAATCCCGATCTTGACGTAATCAAATACAATTTAATTAATCAATAAATTAAAACGGTAAAAAAGAAATTGATTATAGTGAGAGTGTAGATGATGTTATTTATTTAAATAAGAGAGTACAAATATTTCTATAAACGTTCCAAAGTAAGCATGCGCCAAAATAATTAACAAAATTAATAATATTATCATTCGTTATGTACCAATTATTATATAATTATTATGCTTATATATATATATATATATATTCTTAATTTAATCTTTTTTATTTTTTCCATGTTCCATTCCTTAATACCACCCTGGGATAACCACGACGTTACACTAATGGAGTGGGTATAAGTAATGTAGAATTAATAAGAGATGTTCCAGCATTCACGAGGAAAGAGAGTGGAAAATAGTTAGGTAAAAAAATACGTTTGTATACTCAGCCTTTTGAAAACTAACATCCCTCTTACTGGCAAACCAGACAAGATGAGACTGATGAGTTTGTCCACGTATGACGCACCGGCGTGGCGTGGGCTATTACTACTATCATCCGTCCCCCATCTTTCATCTGTGGGCCTAGGTTGTCAGGAAGGGTTGAGGCCGAAGATGGGGGAAGTTACTGGATTCTGATTGTGTGGGCTCGTAATTGACGTCCGGCTTGGTTTTTTTTATTGTACTACTATTTTCTATTACAAAACATGATGGTGATAATAACTATTAGAGGATATGAAAAAAGTTAATAGGTTTACTGAGAAGCTTGTAACAGAAAGAAGTATGCAAGGAATGCTTAACCAATGGCCTGACTGACCTTTAGGCGATCCTAAACGGTTATGAACCCTGGCACGCTGGGCTCGATGGTATCTCTCCAGTACACATATTGATGATCCGACGTACTAAGCCACGTAGCCCCCAAAACGGGCAGTGACGCCCAAGACTCGATGGTGATTAGTCAGCCCTGTTAGCTAGGATACACCTGGGCTATGGCCTGATTTACCTTGAGGAGTGCTGACTCTTTGTTTATGTTGTCAGCGAATATGTTCTATTTGTTTACAGGCTAATCACAAGACATCGCAAAACTCTTTTTATCATTCAAAATACAGAAAACAGTAAATGTTAAACAAACACACACCTAAATTTAGACCATGTTGATTACACTATCATGAATACAAAATATATATATAATTTAAATTAATACTCAGGATTTCTACGAACATTTTCTTGACTTATAAAACTATACAAATAGAGGCAGTGTATATCTTTACTATTGCATAGCTGGTCATGAGGGCTAAGCTAGTCTAGCTATATAGTGATAGGGAAGTCGGGACTCAAACTCCTGCCAAGTGTATTGAGGTTATTTTCTTGAATGATTTAGTACTGCTCGTAGGTTCTAACCCAACCAACCTATTTCTTCTGTTTTTTATATATTCCTAATTTCAATCTGTGGCAACATTTGATCAAAAACATTGTTAATATTTATTAGATACTGATTTCTCACATTAAAAATGCAATTTAAAAATTTAAACAAAACATTTCGTTTATAAATTTTGATTATTTATAATTAAAAAATGTTTGGTAAAATTAGGGTTTAAATTGAAGATATTACAACCACCATAAGTTTATTTGAGCGAAGATCCAGATTCTAATATGTTAATATTATAAAGTTTGCTCTTAAGTAGATGGTAGCCAACTATTTACTAATAATTTATCGATAACATTATTTTATTTTGTGTTAATTATGCTTTAAATTCAGTAGCCCTACAATTATTCACTCATTAGTTTTTTTTAAATCATGCGTACATACATTGAAAAAGTAAGAGTTCATTAACCCTATGTTTTTTACTTTGAAATTCGAAGGTTTTATGGCAGCTGAATGTATAAATAACTGTCATTATGGGAATGGTTACTATTCCATAAATATAACTAAATTGCTAGTCATGGGCCTGTAAAGACACAATTAAAATCATGCTTTTATTTCCTCCCTTTAGCAACGTATAACAATTACTCATGCATGTATCTAATTAGGAACAACAAAATAATTAACGAATCTTGTGTAATATCTCTCTATTTCTTAACACGGAAATGGTACAGACCTCAAGAATTTGAGGTTATTAGTCTCTTAAAAATGCAGAGTTTTATTAAAATGGTCACATAATGGCTTTAAATGAATGCTACGACCCAAACGTAAATACTTTCTAATAATTATAGTTTGGTGGTATTAAGAACAAAATAATCAAAATATGTTTTCAGAAAACTATTCCTTATTAGGGTTTCCTCATAAAAACAAACATTATTTTAATAATCAAATTAAACATTATTTGAATATAAATTTTGAAAGAAACTTGTAAGTTAAATTTTTTTTAAATAACCCAAATTAAAAAAATTTCTTCATCAGTAAACTACTCTCAATTATTAAAAAAGAACACAACACACACATATTATTATTATTCATTTCAAAAACTTCCTATATATCAATTTTAAATAAAATTGTTTGGATTTTCAAAAAATCTGTCACTAGTAGACTATTTAAATTTAAAATGAAAAATACATCCCAAGGTATGATCATATAGAACTAGAGATGTCATGGTACCCGTTTTTATCGATTCAGATTATCGATTCTGATTCTTGAGTTCGACCTCAATTTTTCGATTCTTGAACATTTCCTGTTTCATTATTTTTTATATCTCATATATAAACAAATTTATTCAACTTCATAACATAGTACACCTAGCCGGGATTCAAACCATGAACCATCCTCACTGGAAAACCAAACCGGACTAGTTTGGAACCTTATTTTTAACAATACTGAAAAGATAAATTTAAAAGAATCCTTGTTATTGTTATTTCTTCGATATCAGTCCTGAATAGACTCTCGTCTCTATCTCAACCTCATTCTTGGTCGGGAGCTGTAATGAGTGTCACTTTAGGCGATTGACCCTTTTCATCTGTCGCGGGAATGCAGAGTCATGGGAACAAACGGCTATCTTCAAGATTTTTTTATATTGTTTTACCATTTTATTTTCGGAAACAGTTTGTTCACGAATAGAAGCATGTTGATTGATCTCTATTTTTTATATACACACCTCCTCTATATTTTTAATAGTGATCAAATATTGATGAAATTTGCATTTTTCAATAAAAAAACGGCTGGCTTCATAACAAAAAATAAGAAAATGTAACAATTAAAAAACATCGATACATTATCTTAGAAGAGGTGTTGAAAATATAAACATAAAAATTACACTCATTCTAGAGAAAACTGATATTTCCCAAAGTAAGATTTTTCCGAAATTCCTGTCTGGTAGCTAGCACCATCTACGTAGTCCGTAGTCCATCTGTTCATGTTGGCGCGGAAGGGTACTTTGGTCGGTTGTGAAGCCACGCCACGCCTTTCACCCCCCCCCCCCCCCCCCCCCNNCCCCGCCTACCATCCCCCAAAATAGATTTTAGACTTGCACTCCACAGGGTCAAGGGACTTAGGATGGCCTACTACCATTTAGAGACTAGATTAATTCTAGTTGTGTATAAATTCAGCCATCATGTGATGTTAAAACGAGTGGAGGCTAAGATTGAGTCGGAGTTTACTTAAAACTAGATCCAGATGCTGGTAAGTCAAATAATTTTAAACACTTGGAAGTAGCGTAACGTTAATCGCATAGCTCAGTTAAAATGTAGGACAAGAACCATTTTAGAAATTAGGATTTTGCGACTAATGTCGCTCCTGTGCCCCATAAATTGATTTCATTTTAAAAGAAACACTAGTTATGTATGTATCATATTTAGCATAGGGATTTCCATCTCCAGCTTAAACTTATTAAAACTCTGCCCGCCTCAGTGGAGTAGTTGGCTAACGCACCAGACGTGTTGAGCTAGACTACTGAGAACGGAGAGATCGAGGTTCGAATCTCGGTCAGGTGAACAAGAGGGTGTTTTTCCCTAAATGGTTTTCCACTCTACCTCCACGCAAATGCGGGTTCACTTTCTCTAAATTCAACCTTTCTAATTCATAATCCATTAGAATAATTAGTACTTAAGCGTATAGCCTGAACGGGTAGTAAGACGCGGTGCTAAATGCTAAATAAATAAATATTAATACTCTAAGGTTACCTGGCGGTCTAGGGGTAAGGTGTCAGACTTCTAAGCTGGCGGCCGGGGTTCAATCCTCGGTCCCGGCACAGATTTATATGATTACCAAACCCTTCCTTCACCTCTCACAAAACATCTTGTTGAATGTGGGGAATGCCAGGCCTCCACCGTGGTTCGGATTCCACGTTAAACTGTAGGTCCTCCATTTTCATCTCACAATCACCCTTCCATTACACACTAGCGTAAGTGCGTATAACCCGAACGGTTAGTAAGACGCGGTGCTAATAATAATAATAATAATAATAATAATAATACTCTAGAATAGATACATCCCCAATATTTGTTTCTCAGTTATACTATAAATACTTTAAACCAAAATTAGAATTTACAAATCTAGCTGGGATATCTGCCTAACTAAGTTTATGGTGAATGGATGAGAAGGGTAGAATTTAAAGTTGGGTTACTTTCATTTGCGTTGGGGTAAAATGGGAAGCCATTTAGAAAAAAAATCAACTCACTATGCCAAACAGTGTTTAAACACAAGCTACCAGCTACACACACTAACGATCTACACAAGCTAACAATCTATACTAGACGATACTGATTCCTTAGTCTTCGTGTCCATCGATGTAAACATTAAGAAAAGTTTTTAAAGTAAAAAGTATCTGAAAAGCAACCTAGAATAAACCATTTGTTACAGGAAAACAGATACAACCATGTTTTTCAAAAGCCATATTTCAGATTGGAAATTTAGGGAAACAATTTACTACCCAAGATAAAACTATTTGGATGTTCCTATCTTATTTTTGAGGTATCCTAGTTTTAAAAACCAATTTAAATCTCTTACAAAAAAAAAGTTTTGTTAATATTTTCAACCGCATTCAAGATCAATTTTCAAAAAAATCAAGTTTATTTGTAGACCTTTGGAAACCTAATAGCAACGTTTTTAGGGTGGTCATCTTTTAGGTGAGTGTTGAAAGTTTATGAAAGTTCAACGCTTCATCCAGCCGTCATAGAACACGTTTCAACCCAATGCAATTCGCCGAGAGGCATTTAAAACTACCAAAATATCACATGACACCTGGCTGGCCGCCAATAATCAACTAAAACACTTTCTAAGCTATAATTCTTACTTATAATCTGTTTACATTACATTGAGCACGTCCAGCTATGAACTTAATGATTGATCAGGTGGAAATTTCAATTCGAGGTATACAAAATACTGAGCCTGGCCGAAACTTCTAAATTTATAATATGGATATGAATATTTTTAGGATTCGTATTCAAATCAAAAATTCGAATATTATTACTTGAATTTTTGTATAGAATTTTAGATTTTAAATAAAATAGATCACAGAATCAAATTAAAACTAATTTCATTCAAAATCCTAATTAAAAAGTCCAACATTTGAATTATTTAGCATTTTAAAGATGTTAGCATAGATACATTATTTGACTTAATCATATAAACGTGTGAATATCGTAATATTTAAAATCTATTCATGACATGCTTGATTGACTTTATTTTTTATTGGACTTAATTAAAAATATATTATATAATAAAGCCTGATATTTCAATAAAAATTATTCGATTCGAAACATTTTCATGATGAATTATTCGATTTGGATTCGATTCAAGATAGTAAGCCAAGACTCGGATTCAATATTGAAAATATTACATTTCCACAAGCTTAAAATTATTATTCAAGTCAATTATTTTGGGAATAAATCCATTACACAGTATGCTATTGGGGTGACATCTTTCGGGGAAAATAACTCTACGTTTGATTAATTCAAATTATTTAACAGTAAATCAATATGGAGTAAAGTTACATATTTATGATAAATCATTAATTATTATTATTATTATTATTAGATTAGGTAAATAAAATAATCTGTAAAATACAGGAATATGACCCAGATGATTTTTTTGAAAATATTTTCAACCATTTGATCAGAGCTATTAAGTTTTCCTTATGGATCAAATTTGCAAAATAATGTTAAAAAATGATTTTAGAAAATGTGTTTGTTCAATGCTTCTTAGTATTGAATAATTGTTTTAATTTAAACGCGTTCACCACGATTTACAAGATTCGGTCAAACAGCTTGCAAAAATCATTAAATAAAAAGTGTAACTGCTTGGTGAATATTTTCAGCCCTTTCTTGTAGCTTAATTCAGGTCTTTTTTCAAAAATCAGGCTTCCAAATTTATTGTTCTATAATATTATAGAAGCTATATTTATTTTACAAAAGTAAACATAGATACTCTTAATGGTATCCTCCATGCTCAATTTAGAAACTCCGATCAGTGTAACATTCTTTAATTATAAACTTGATTGATGAATTTAAAAACCTTTATAGTTCAGATACATTGCAGGATTTTATTAATTGTCTTATTAGTTTGAATTGAATATTAGTTAAGCGGCTCAATAAAAACGAACTCTTCTGTAAACAAGATATACAATAATTTAATGTACTCACCTCATTTTCCCCGTCATGTTATTTTTTTCTTCTTTAAAGAACAAAAACCAAAGGTGCTCAATGAAACTAATATCTTCTTATCTTCCCCACATGAAGTACAGTTCCTGAACTCTAGACAAAAAAAACGAATAAAACACGCAATAACTCCACACTTGTCCAATAAGACCCGATGTTCACGATAAAAGATATATATCACACTTCCACCACCATAACAACAACAAATTAATAAATTTAAAATCACTTCACGTGTTTATAAAATTAAAATAAAGTGTTCTAAATGATGAGAGAGTGAGTTCGTGAAGAAGAGTCTCCAACGGAAAACAGTTCAACTCCCCAAGCTGGCAAAAGAACTCTCACCACTCACCGTGGCGAGTTTGTCGGAGTGTTTGAGAGGCGGGAGGGTATACCCAACTGGTTTTATACGTAAGACGCCCCCCTGACCCACATCCAGCTGTATGAGGGGACTGTGTGAGACGATAGACTCGAAGGTGATAGAGTTGGTCCCAAGAGTGGTTGCCGAGTAGGGTCGCGATTGAAGATATTCGACTCCCCCTTCTTTGCCCGGAGATGCCAACTGGTTGTCTTCTTGTCTCTTCTAGGGATGGGTGTGTGCGGTTGTCGCTCTGGGGGTCTCCTATGTTGCGGTGGTCCCACCACTAGGTGAAAGCGAGAACACCCCCCCCCCTTCCCCCCTCTGTACCTTCATCAGCAAGATCAAACTCCATGGAGAGAGACAAATAATATCGATTCTTCTTTTGACGTTCTGAAGACGCTATTGTTCAATGAAGTTTTATCAAAAGATACCCAGTTAATTTAAATATAATTAATTACAGTAGTTATTAAACCTTTAGGCGGTCACGTGAGCTAATGTTTTTTACTAGATGCTTTCCCCCTTTCACTTCAAAATATTCGGGTATATTTCCTTTAAATTATACCCTCCACTATACCACACTATTGTTGGAGAGTCTTGGGATCGGGGTTTGAATCCCGATCGGGTGTACTGAAGAGAGTTCATCCTAAATGTTTTCTCTATTTTTTTTCCTCCATGAAAACGTGGGTACATCTCCTTATCTTTATCACATTAGCACTATTAAAGTATACGAAAACCAAACGGATAAGAAGCATTGAAAAAAAAAGGATGTGGTGTCAATTTTATTTTAGTTTTTTAAATGAAGATGTATCTATCCATTTATGTTTCTTACAATGTATGAACCAATTAATATAGTTTGAGCAATATTTGTAGATTTTTTTATTAGTCCATGTGGACAGAATGTCTAAAAATTAGAGATTTAAATCATTTGGCCTAAACACATATAACATACTACATAATTGTTCTAATTCGATTAATATTACTGGCGTATCTCTTCTAAAGGCCATCCATTATAAAAACAAAGTTTAATCTTCAATCCTACAAACATAAATACGCATTCATTTATTGAATAAAAACTAAACATATAGATCAGTTTAAGCTTGACTTGAGCAATATGAAGTCTTTGTTTTAAAGAAAATTGGTTTATTAAAATATCAAATCTATATCTATCTATACATATAACAAAACTATATTTGTTTTTACGTTGTTCGATTTATTTTGTTTGTTTGTTTGTTTCCAGTAAACCCAAAAATTACTCAATGAATATAAATGTGACAACTTCTATTGTACTCCTTGTCCTTAAGATTAAAAGGTAAGCTAAATACCATCACGCTATCTCATCAGTGAGCGAAACCATGTCGAAAAAAGCCGACAGTTAGCTTGGTTACATTTGTGTTTTAAATTCGTAGCTATTCAAACATATTAACTTCTAATGTATAAATATTCTTCATAAATCTCCTTGCTAACGAGGTTGTTTGGAAATATCAACACACTATTAATATATAATTTTTTTCCGTCGTACTTGATCACCAAATCATCAGCAATCAAAAGCGTTAATTATTCCAAAGTATGTTTCAATCTTAAATCCAAATAAAAACTTTATTTTGTGTTGTTTGTTTTGCACTCATATTAGTAGGAAAATAGTGATTCTTTAACAAATAAAACTTACACGTAGGTAACGTTCATCATCTTTATGTGATTTGATCTAACATTTATATTGATGTATTATATTCCGACAAATATATTAATTCTCCAATTAAAAGAAAGAACATATTAAATGAAATGTTATAGAGCAAGCAACTGTACATAGCCGACTACTTAAATGTAGTTTTCAATAAATTTGTTCTTGTTTTGTTTGTTTTGTGTGGAGACACATTTCAGTTTTAGTGTACTTTGGACATTGTAAACCAAATATCGGGGTCCAAAGTGGTTCACTATAAGCGGAGTTGACTGTATATTGAGATATTTACGTCTTTAACACTGTTTCCTCCAGTGTGTGTGTTTAATTACAAACCCAAGAAAAATAGAAAGGTGGTTATTTTCAAGTGTACTTAGCGAGACTCCTAGATATGCACTTCGGGTGTATTAAAAAAAACATATGTGTCGAGCCTAATGCCTTAGACTGCATGTCAAGTAGCAAGTTCATCTTTAAACTCAATTAACCAACCATATTGAACTTATAACATCGGACATTGTGACTACCTATTCAAGTAGATAAATAGCTAAGAAACATAGAGAACGAAAACTTGTTACTAACCATGCTCTTTCTGTGGGACATATTGTAAAGTATTAAACTGCGTTATTTCTGTGCGGAAAGATACCAAATGAAAAAACAAGATCATCTTAAACGTTTTATAATTATTATTTAGGGAAACTAGCTCATGTGAACCACAGTTTGCTTTTTACTTGTACCTTACTAATTATATAAAGATTAAATGTCTACCTTTTATTTGTTGGTTTGTTGGTCGCTGAATCATGCCCAAACCACAGTAAGTTACGATGATATAAAGAAAACTAAGGACTTATCACTGTGGTATTGTTTAATGTGAGCGAAGCTACCTACAAATTTTAGTCTATAATATTTTAACCAATTTTTATCGTTATGTCTTAGTATCATTCAGGTAATAATACGCATACATTAATTATACCAATCATACAAAAAAGAACGTGGAACTTTTGAGAAAAATATACCCGTATTTGTGGAAAACAATTAAGGAAATATTACCCTAAACCCACCCGACTGGTATTCGACCCTCGATCTCCCGGCTGGCACTATTGGTACCATGGCACTGGGCCCGGGACTCCCAAGGGTCCAGGTCCAAGACCTAGAATAACGAATTTTAAAAACTTTAGTAGATTAAATAGAATAAAATATGAATGATAAGCGATAAAATGTCCATCCATACTTGGGGACAGAGCATGCCCGGCCCACCAGTGGGGATCCCTTCCCTGTCATCTGTCACAATCGTATCATCGGTCCGGTCCAGTCTTGTCCTTTGTTTCGTAGTGTTCGGAAGTTTAATCGAGTCTATTAGTTTTGTACTTGAATTAAATTTGGTGCGCGAAGAAAGTCAGGCCATCAAGATTAATTTAAATTTAAGTATTTTATCATGGATATAACATTTCAGTGTTCAGTAATGGATTAGTTTGCACTCATCGCTTTTGTTCAATAAAAGTCACCAACGATTCAAAAAAAGAAACGTACAAATCTAAATCGAGCATGGGTGGAGTATCAGGGAGGGAGGGGGCTCCAACCCCTTGGGAAATAATTCGTATGCCCTTCTACCCAATTGTAGTTAAATCACCCTCTCTCCTGGAATAAACTTGCCCCTCTATGGATTTATTTTTCACTCACCTTTGATATTATCGAATCATCATCATCATCATTAACTGTTTCTAACCTGTTCAGTAAAATACCTCCATCTACCTCTCTCCTTCCACCATTCTTCCTCCTTCAATCTCTACCATTCCCATCCTCTCTCTTGCATACTTGCTTCTATCTGTTCCTCCCATCTCTTCCTTGAAATATTATCAAATAATAAGATGAAAAATAGTCTTGTTTCAAACTCCAAATATATGCATTCAATTTCCAAAACTTTAGCAGGGAAGGACTATTCCAAATAAAGATGAGAGGTATTTTGTAAAATAAAAAATATACATACTAGGACCACTCTAAATAGCTTTTATAAAATCTGGCCGGGTGTAGACTATTCTAAATAGTTCTTAGAGGCATTTAATTTGTTGAACATTACTAGCCGGGAACTACTTTTATTAGCATCTAACTAAAGGCATCAAATCTATAAAATTTCTAGGAGAAGACAGTTCCAGGTACATCTCAGAGCATCCAACTTTTCAAAATTTTCTGGAAATAAATATCTTCCGAATACATCAAATTTTCAAAAAAATTCAAGGTGAAGGCCACTTTAAATAGCTTCTAGAAGCATCCAATTTTCAAAAATCTGCTAGGAGAAGACCACTACAAATATATTATATAATAGGCATAGAATTTTCAGAAAAATTCAAGACAAAGACCAAATATAAATAGCTTATAGAGAAGTGTAGGCCTAATTTTTAAAAATAATTCAGAAGAGGAGTTCCAAATATCTTCTGTGAGTATACTTTTTTCAAATATTCGCGTAGGGACTCCAGGCCCTTTTCAAGGTTTAGGCTCATAACTCCTCAAAAACCTCTTTTATCTGCTAAGCTAATTTACCCCTTATACAAATACGTTTTCAGCGCCACTGAAGTCGAGCTGAACAAAAGGAAGGGGGGCCCGCACTTTACCCCTGGTACTGGGCCTGGTTTGATCACCTAGCGGCCTTGCAAGCAACCACCAATACGAGTTTCAATTAGAAAAGTGTTTTAAAATTTCAGTAGACATAATATGATAAAAATCATACTTATTATTTTGAATAAGTAGTTGCATAAAAAATATCAGTCTAAAATTATAGTTTAGATAACAGTGTTTCCTTTTTTTTAAACACAGTTGAACAATTTTAATATTTGCATCATTTAGTACTTACAGTGTTTTGACCACAAGATACAAGTCTATTGTCTTATAAATCTTTATTTAGAAGGTTTTAAAAAGTGTTCTTATGTTGTTTATGGAACAGATAGGAATATATTAAAGCAAGATTTATTAATACTGGCAAAGATTTATCTGATTACCAAACCCTTCCTTCACCTCTGACAAGACATCTTGTGAATGTGAGGAATTCCGGGGCCCCCATCGTGGTTCGGATTCCACGTTAAACTGTAGGTCCTCAATTTCATCTCACAATCACCCTACCATTACACATTAGCGTAAGTGCGTATAACTCGAACGGGTAGTAAGACACGGTGCTATTATTATTATTATTATCATTATTAATATAACACATACAAATATGTATGGGCTGTTTATAAAAACACATACAATATATTCACATTTATAGATGCAGGTATACAAATAACTTGTTTACGATACTAGACCTACTTCAGTGACCACGTTGTTAAGGGCAGGGCGATCAAACATACGGCCCACGGGGTCATCTAAACCTTCCAGAACCAAAATATGAAGGAAGAATAGGAATGTGACCAGTGGTGTTTTTTTCTGCTTTTTCATTCTGTATAAAATAATAAAATAAATAATCCTATGAATAAGAATTCTATGTTTTGTCCGCAATTCCTCCTTAATGATTATTATTATTATTATTATTATTATTATTATTATTATTATTAGCACCGCGTCTTACGACCCGTTCGGGTTATACGCACTTACGCTAATGTGTAATGGTAGGGTGATTGTGAGATGAAATGGAGGACCTACAGTTTAACGTGGAATCCGAACCACGGTGGAGGCCTGGCATTCCCCACATTCACAAGATGTCTTGTCAGAGGTGAAGGAAGGGTTTGGTAATCAGATAAATCTGTGCCGGGACCGAGGATTGAACCCCGGCCGCCAGCACAGAAGTCTGACACCTTACCCCTAGACCGCCAGGTCACCTCCTTAATGATATTATGGGTCTCTGATCAGTCACTCTCACAATAGCATGGACTGTTTATGACGGGGATATTGCAGTACCAAGCCCGTTACGGGCGTACTGAGGGTCGATTTTCCTAAATGGGTTTTAGCTATCTTTCTCCACACAAATTACACTCTTCTTCCACGCAAATTCGGGTGCATTTCTTATCGAAATACATCCTCATCCCTAACATCACCAGCGTATTTAGTACATAATCGTATAATTCGTGCCAGTAGCAATCCACGATGCATGTAAATCAAATAATTAACTCTAGTATAGTTACCCGCCTCGGTGGCGTAGTTGGCTAACGCGCTTGTCGTGTGGAGCTCGACTGCTGAGGACGGGGAGATCGAGGTTCGAATCTCGGTCGAGTGAACTGGGGGTGGTTTTTCCTAAATGGTTTTCCACTCTCCCTCCACGCAAATGCGGGTTAACTTCCTCTAATTCAACCATCCCAATTCCTAGTCCATGATTGTAATTAGTACTTATAGCGTATAACCCGAACGGGTAGTAAGACGCGGTGCTAAATATTATTATTCTAGTATAGTTGAGACGCAATATTTCACAGCGTTGTTCACGTAATACCGGCAGTCTAAGAGCAAACACCTCAGAGACGCACGGAAGCATTGAAGCCGACAAAAGATAATTATTCATCTGTTGTAAAATTTGTCACGCTAGAAGAGGCTACAGACCTACTGAGGGTAAATACCGAGTGGTGGTCATGCTTCAGAGATATGAGTAGTATTGGGAAGGAAGATATGAGTTCAGTTTATTATACTTCTCTTAAACAAAATAAATAAAATATTGGTACAGAAGAAAGATTCAGTTTGATTTTCTACACATTTTAATCTCAACAGTTCTAGAATATTTTTTTATGAACATCTATTCATTTTAATATAAGCTTTTACAATAGATAGAGAAAAAAAATCTTGTTCAATTTCTGTGATGTTCGTGATTAATATTCAAGAACATTTGATATCACTACGCGTAAAAATTAAACTAAACGCTATCTACAGAGCTTTCTTACTCTATGGAATTAGGAACTTGAAATTCCATTGCAGCACTTACAAAGCTACGCCACCAATATCTATCTTGAGCTAGTTCTATCCAGTCCACCTCATAACACAATATCCCTTTCTTGAGATAATTCTATCCAGTCCACCTCTTTACACCCTATCTATTTCAGATATATTCTAATGTTATCCTACCATCTGTGTCTAGGTCTTCCCAATGGTCTCTTCCCATCGGGTTTGCCAGTCAATGCTTTGAAAACGGTTCTAGATTTTCCCATTCCCGCTGCATGTCCCGCCCACCGTAATCTGTGATACTTGATTATCCTAAAAGCGTCGTATGATAAATGCAGGGTACGTAACTTATCATTATGTAACCTCCTACACACTACAGTATTTTCATACTTTTTTTTTTTGATCAAATATCTTCCTAAGCACTTTGCTTTCGAGCATCCTCAATTTATTTTCACCGTGCAAGGTGATACGTGAACACTTCTTACACCCATAGAGAACAACCGGTAGAATTATTGTTTTGTTTATTTGTACATTCAGACTTCTGTGCTGGCGGCCGGGGTTCAATACTCGGTCCCGGCACAGATTTATCTGATTACCAAACCCTTCCTTCCCCTCTGACAAGACATCTTGTGAATGTGGGGAATGCCAGGCCTCCACCGTGGCTTGGATCCCACGTTAAACTGTAGGTCCTCCATTTCATCTCACAATCACCCTACCATTACACATTAGCGTAAGTGCGTATAACCCAAACGGGTAGTAAGACGCGGTGCTAATAATAATAATAATATTTGTATATTCAGAGTTTTACCTTCCTTGACAGCAGGCGAGATGTTAACAACTTACTGACCGAGTACTTCCCGACTGTATTATTTTCCTAATCTCCAATCTAATATCGTTATTATTAGCTAAATTTGTAACAAAATTTTTAAACTCATCAACCATGTCAAATGATATGTTGTTAGTAGTAATATTTAAATTGTTGTCCCCAAATTGTGTTCTCTAAGTGAAAATATACCTATTATTTTCAGCGTTCACTTCTAAACCTATTTCCTTACTAGTATCTATAATTAAAATGTCTGCATTTCTTGTAACAGCGTCCTTACTATTGTCTAAAAACGCTATTCAATGAAGAAAATTTTTGATTTTGACCAAAAAGCTTTTAGTTATAAGAACTGTAGTAATACATACCTTGCCTCCCGCTCTAATCCATCCCAACATGAATCTTTTGACATTATTTAAGGCTATTAAGGTAGACATTGGACTATTTCTGGTGCGAACAAAATTTTCCTATTTAAATATATGAACATAGTTTCATTTTTATATCACAAATACCTGCACCAGTGGTAACATGGTCGGAAAAAAATAAATTCGCAATATAGTGAATTGCCGATGACGAGGCCATATGCACTTCGGGTTTTTAATATGTGATTTTACATCCCTTTTCCACACTAATACGGGTGTATTTCTTCTAGAAATAGCCCTTAGATTGAGTCGTTAGTAATAAGGGTGTTAAAAACTTAATTAAAAATATATTTACAGTATTGTATTTTCACAGTGTGGTTTCACACTCTATATCCATGTGAATATTATTATCATCATCGCGTCTTACTACCCTTTCGGGTTATACGCACTTACGCTAATGTGTAATGGTAGGGTGATTGTGATATTAAATAGAAGTCCTACAGTTTAACGTGGGATCCGAACCACGGTGGAGTGCCTGGCATTCCCCACATTCACAAGTTGTGATTAATACACGTCTTGTCAGAGGTGAAGGAAGGGTTTGGCAATCAGATACATCTGTTCCGGCACAGAGGATTGAACTCCTGACCCCCAGCACAGAAGTCCGACACCTTACCCCTACACCACCAGGGTACCTACCATGTGAATATTGTTTCAGTTATTTAAGCTCTATCATCCTAATTAGTTTTTTATTTAGATTAAAAGTTAATCAGAAAACGATGACTTTTTTTTTTTTTTACAATTGATTATTGCCTCCTGAAATTCAATAATTATAATTTCTGAGTTTTACAAAGCAAACTATTTATATTTATAATACGCCTATGCAATTAATTAATTTTTGGGGGTATTTGAAGTCTGGATTATACAGAAGGTTCTCCAGAAAACTACCTAGAGAATAGTCAAACCAATACCCGCTTTTGTGGCCGCATGTACTAACGCGCTACTCTCGCAGTAGAATAGACTGCCGATGACGAGAAACTTGGGGTTCGAATCTCTTTCAGGTGTATTGAGGGTGGTTTTTCCAAAAATAGTTTTCTACTCTTCTTCCACACAAATGTGGGTTCACTTCCTATACATATAGCCTCGCTAATTCCTAAAACCATTAGTGGAATTAGTAATAATAATAATAATATTTAGCACCGTGTCTTACTACCCGTTCGGATTATACGCTTGGAATTAGTACATAAGCGTATTGCCCCAAGGGTAGTAAGACGAGGTGCTAAAGTTAACAACTAAATCCAGCACAACTTACTTATAATAAAACTCACGACCCTAGCACTATGATTTTAATAGTGGAGAAAGTAAGAAAGTATCTACATATTAATGTAGAATCGGTTCCTTTTATAAAACCACCTTGAAGCAAGACATGTTCTTGTCAAACTCTTTTAATAAATTGGTCATGTACAGGTAAATTATCTTTATTTTACATAACTTATAAGGATGTACGAAGGTCACTTTTTAAATTTGAAGTGAAGTCTAAGAGAAGCTGCTCTTTACGCATAGCCCTAATTAAATTTTTCCATTATGTGGATCTAGCTTAAGATAAATATTTAAAGCAGAAACAAAAATAAAGCAAACTTTCTTATATTATGCTGAAATATCTTAATTTAGAGATGTAATTTAGTCACTAGTTTGTGCTAAAATAATCTTTTGTAAGTTACAAGCATGCTTAAATATTGTCTATATATGTGGTCTTAGGTTATAGTGCTCACCTGAGAACCCGACGTTCGTCGTCTCAAACCCAAAGTCAATGGATTTTTCTTGAGTGTTAAAAATCCATAGCACAACCTCCTTTAAGGGGCAGTAAGGCCATTGGCCCCATTTTGATTTTGGCGTGTTAAAGAACCCTGGATGGTATCTGAAAATATCTTTCCCGGCAAAATTGGTAGTCCCTTTCACCCTCGCTTATAAAATCAGTCGGTTCAGAAATTATTATTATTACTATTATTTATCACCGCGTCTTACTACCCATTCGGGTTATACGCTTTAAGTACTAATTACGTTAATGGATTAGAAATTAGGAAGGTTGAATGAGAGGAAGTGAAACCGCATTTGCGTGGAGGGAGAGTAGAAAACCATTTAGGAAAAACCACCCCCAGTTCACCCGACCGAGATTTGAACCTCGATCTCCCCGTCCTCAGCAGTCGAGCTCAACACGACAAGCGCGTTAGCCAACTACGCCACCGAGGCGGGTGGTTCAGAAATTGCACGTTAAAAACTTC
Organism: Timema shepardi; assembly: GCA_902151425.1. NCBI lineage: Eukaryota > Metazoa > Arthropoda > Insecta > Phasmatodea > Timematidae > Timema > Timema shepardi. The sequence continues at coordinate 90,170 of CABFVX010002214.1, read as the reverse complement.
AAATAAAAAAATTATTAAATGTTGAAATATGTCATATTTAGTGAAATGTTTCAAATATGTTCATGATGCATGGAAGTTTTCTTCTTTCCTCTAAATATTTCGAAGATGAAAAGATATTTGTGGGTGTAGAACATGAATCTAAGGATATTTGACCTTGGATTTTGATATTTCGAAGCTATCACACACCCCAACCAATCTTAAAAAATGTCGATTTACATTATTGAGTAAAAGAGTTTCATGATTCATCGGGGAAACCAAATGACGTCACCAGATGTGAAGTAATGCACATTTTAGCTATAACAGACCCTTGCAGAAGACCTACCTTTCTCATCGTGTTTTATCACTGGTGACCCACTTGGTCTTTGACGCATTGGACTGTCATTTATAGTAGAAATTTATTTTCTCATTACAACCACTTTGAAGGAAATAAGGTCATTCTCTTCTAAAAGGTTGAAGTTTTCGACTAACTTGTTTATCGTGTTTGGAATTTTTTTTTTAAACTTTTATGAATGATCATAACAAGTAGAGATGATTAATCTTAAAATAAATTCAATAATTTTAGTGCAAGTGTAAGACATATATCCCTACATCCACATAGAGGAAAGCCTACTGATTTTGATAAAGGCGTCAGACTCGTATAGTTTGGTTTATTGACTTTGAGAAGGTTGAGATTCAAACATCACAGGGGTGTAATGAGCTGGTTTTTCCTAAATGGCTTCCCACTTCCCTCTTCCCTATCTCATTAATGTAAATATTCAACTAGACCAAAACTACTAAGAGGTGAAGTAAGGTAATGAACTTATAAATCACAATTAAGAAATAGCATAGTATATATATATATATATATATTGCACTATACCTTTGTTTATTTTGTATTATAACTGTCTCCTGCGTTAAAGGTACTGGCTTAAATTCATTGCCATAACCGAAAAGTTTACAAGTGGGGAAAATTATATCTTCCCCTTTTTCCTTGACGAATTAACGGCTTGTGGGCGGAATCTTGCATATATTCTAGTCTTAAATTAGTTTGTAAGTCATTTTCTGTTTTTAATCTAGTCATTGAATTTCAGAGCACACGATAAATACCCCAAGAAAGTAAATAAAATAAGTATTTTTGAGGTAGTGTTAAGGATTTTTGTATTTAAATTCTTTGACAATTTATTATGTACCCCGTGAACATTGTAAATTAAAGAAATTAAATAAAGTATACATTTTATAGGAAGAACTGACAGCTAGGAAGGTACTAGATACACAGGTTGAGGCCGAAACAATTAGACAGTTAGTATTTATTATTATTATTATTACTATTATTTAGCACCGTGTCTTACTACCCGTTCAGTATATACGCTTAAGTACTAATTACGCCAATGAATTAGTGATTGGGGGAATTCAATTTAGAGGAAGTGAACCCAAATTTGCGTGGAGGGAGAGTGGAAAACCATTTAGGAAAAATCACCCCCAGTTCACCCGACCGAGATTCGAACCTCAATCTCCCCGTCCTCGGCAGTCTAGCTCAAGACGACTGGCGCGTTAGCTAACTCGCCATCGTGGTGGGTAACACTTTAATTGAAAAATAAATATTCACTAGCTAAATAAAAGCAAACTAAATTGTCCACTTTTGGAAGTTAATGTAACTCAGGTGAGCTCCACCGGACGTCAGACAAACCTCAGCACGTTGTCCATCACTTTCCTCAGCATAGAGAGAGTAATTGTTTACACCCCACACTGTACTTTCATGCATTCAAACGCGAAGTAATATGATCGGCAACTGTATTGGTGTATATTGTCAATACATATAAATTAATACAATTAATATAAATATTAAAATGTAATCATAATTGGCTGTAAACAAATTTATTTAGGTATTTTATAAATGTTTCATTCTGAATTCTTCTATATGTATAGGATATGTGAGCTAAAACCAGATACTTTCTTTTTAGTGTATATAATTTTTGATAGGTTATTTAATATATTTTAAATGTGGTCAATTTCTTGGTCAATTTTTAATGTTATGCTATATTAATGTAGAGATGAGATACTTTGATAATATATTGTTAAAGATCTGTAATAAGTTCTTTGTATATCATCTTTTTTTTTTGTATCGCATTAAATTCCTGTATTGTTATCATTTATATGTTACTTTATACCTATTATGTGTTGTAGTTTTGTGTTTCTGTTTGTTTATATAAATTTAATCAAATAATCTTTCACAGTTATTTTTAGCAACCCATCTTACTACCCGTTTGGTTCATACGAATATGCACTAATCACGCTAATTCGATAAAAATGTAGAGAGTCATCCAAACATCAGCTAATAAAAGGATCTAGGATAAATAAATTGAGCTCTGAAGTCTCCGTTCCTCGGGGTCGAACTCGGGTCTTCTGGCACTTTGTGAGCTCCCTCGGTATAGCGAACACCCTCGTGTCACAGAATAATATGTTATACTTAACCATTTAATTATTAGATCATTATGTTTTGCATAAATAGATAGAATATACTTTTGAATATTTATTTATAATTCACATTTGCTTCAATCCATTGACACAACTAAATAATAATAATAACAATAATACATCTGGGCCATATTACTCTTAATACAGTTGGTTGAAAGATTATTCAGTACTAATGTACCGCTGCCCAGGTGACGCCTAAACGTACTAATCGTACATCTTTTCAATGAAAGCTCTTCCCGTGTCCCGTTGAGTTGAGATGACGGTGATAGAGAGTATGTAGGGTGTGTAACCAGTAGAAATACAAACTAATCAACCAAACCCTGGCGACCGTTGGGGTAGTTCTTCTTTCGGGGAAAAATACCAAACGCTCCATCCTGGAATCAAACTCGGGACCCCTAAGCTCATAGCCAGGTGCATTGACCACTACATCACAGGGATGGTTAATGACCCACCTAATACTTACGGGTATTCGAACCCCTCACCACCAGTGGTCCATCCAGACAACGTAACGTGACATGGTGCCAAGGTAGTAGAGTAGCTAAGGGAAGGACGGATGCACTATAGCTACTATTTTACCAACCATCTTGAATCTAATTACGGTCTTGTTTTTTCAACCTCTCTCATCCATCGGCCATGTACTGGTAAACTATACCAAACATTGATTTTATTTGAAATATTTTAAAACTTTTAATACCACATTGCTTAGTAATAATAATAATAATAATAATAATAATAATAATAATAATAATAATAATAATATTTAGCACCGCGTCTTACTACCCCCGTCCGGGTTATACGCTTTAAGTACTAATTACGCTAATGGATTGGGAATTGGGAAGGTTGAATTAGAGGAAGTGAACCCACATTTGCGTGGAGGGAGAGTGGAAAACCATTTAGGAAAAACCACCCCCAGTTCACCCGACCGAGATTCGAACCTCGATCTCCCCGTCCTCAGCAGCCGAGCTCAACACGACAAGCGCGTTAGCCAACTACGCCACCGAGGCGGGTCATTGCTTAGTAAAATATCTGTATGATTCATTGGGGAAACCAAACTCCCAATGAAGTAACCAGATGTGAGGTATTACACATTCTAGTTGAACATTTAGATTGGGGTCAGTTTGTTGCGATTCGTGGCCTGTTGAGTGTTTACATACCCTCAGACAGATGGACAAAACTGAACAGGGCGAGCTTCTTTTACATCAATACGAAGTTGAATCGAATCAAAATTTTGTATATAAGATGATGATCATGGCACGTAGATGTAAAACATATACAGTTCTATGCAAATGTTGACTCGGGGATTATCGTCAAGGGGAGCGATTGGTTGTCATAAGGCTCCTTTAAGTAGAACTTTAATAATTTTATCTAATCAAGATTTTAAATTATAATGATTTTACTAATAATATTACTGGTTTATAAAATTATTTTAATTAATAATCATATTTATAAAAAGTGGACTTGCAAGCTAAAACACAATTTTGATTAACAAAATTTTAATTTTTAATAAAGAAAAACATAAAACCAAAAACAAAAGTCACTGTCACAATAAATTATTAGCACTGCGTCTTACTACCCGTTCGGGTTGTACGCACTTACGCTAATGTGTAATGGTAGGATGATTGTGAGATGAAATGAAGGACCTACAGTNATACGCACTTACGCTAATGTGTAATGGTAGGGTGATTGTGAGATGAAATGGAGGACCTACAGTTTAACGTGGGATCCGAACCACGGTGGAGGCCTGGCATTCCCCACATTCACAAGATGTCTTGTCAGAGGTGAAGGAAGGGTTTGGTGATCAGATAAATCTGTACCGGGACCAAGGATTGAACCCCAGCCGCCAGCACAGAAGTCTGACACCTTACCCCTAGGCTGCCAGGTCACCACTAGGACTATAAATCCTCATCATTGGTTTGGGCACGTGGACTAAATTTTAAACTCATCTAGTCTGCTTTGACGTTAGTGGGAAGTTTGGTGTTTCAAATGCCGTCCCCCGCCCCTCCTTCATGTGTCCTTTGCTTTACTTTACATCCATTAATGTTTCCATCCTGTGGTCCAGGTCAGTTTTTTATTAATTAATTAATATTTAGCACCTCGTCTTACTACCCGTTTCGGGTTATACGCTTTAAGTACTAATTACTCTAATGGATTAGGAATTGGGAAGGTTGAATTAAAGGAAGTGAACCCACATTTGCGTAGAGGGAGAGTGGAAAACCACTTAGGAAAAAAACCTCAGTTCACCCGACCGAGATTCGAACCTCGATCTCCCCATCTTCAGCAGTCGAGCTCAACACGACAAAAGCGTTAGCCAACTACGCCACCGAGGCGGGTAGTTTTTTATTCAAGCCATATATTTTCCACTACCGGCTTGCTAGTCCTGTCGTAGCTTCATATGCCTTATAATCTTACTTAAGACTAGGACAGGCTCAACATCCAGTCCCCGGCCGTTAATTCATCACTGTGAAAGGTTTAAACCCATATTCCACCAATGATAAATTTCTCGGCCATACCAGGAATCTAGCCCGGGACCCTTATATCAGCAGACAGACAGGTTACCGACTGAAATAAGGTGTCGGACTCACCTGGTGTACTAAGGATTGTTTTTACTTCATGGTTTCCAACTCTCCCGCCACGACAATGATGGTAGATTTTCTATAATTCTATCTTCATCATTTATACTCTTTAAGTTTAGTTTTTTTTATTATTATTTAGCACCATGTTTTACTACCCGTTCGGGTTATACGCTTTAAATACTAATTACGCTAATGGATTAGGAATTAGGAAGGTTGAATGAGAGGAAGTGAACCCGAATTTGCGTGGAGGGAGAGTGGAAAACCATTTAGGAAAAACCACCCCCAGTTCACCCGACCGAGATTAAAACCTCGATCTCCCCGTCCTCAGAAGTCGAGTTCAACACGACTAGCGCGTTAACCAACTACGCCACCGAGGCGGGTTAAGTTTAGTTAACCGGCCCTGTGGTGTATTGGCCAGTGCACTTAGCTATGAGCCTAGGGGTTCCAGGTTCTATTCTCGGTTGGTAACATGGGTATTTTTCCCGAAAGGGGAACTACCCAAACGGTCACCAGGGTTTGGTTGGTCAGGCTAAGTTAGGTTTGAGTGTTTCCACTGGTTCTACACCCGCATACTCACTATTACCATAATCTCATCTTATCGGTACCTGGAAAGGATGTACGATTAGTACATTGGGGCGATCCCTGTGCAACGGTACATTAGTACTCTCTAACCTTTCCACCCCCGGGCTACGAATGTTGTAGCGCCGACGCGTAGTATTACTATATCAGTTTAGTTAAAAGCGTAGCCTATTGTTTTAACAAATAGAAAAATGTGAAGCTAATAATTTTTTTTATAAAACATGTGCGTGGAGGATTAAAGAAACATGTAATTCATGATAAGGTATACAATGGCTCACTGTGAAATGGGGTGATTATTTTAGAGAGATTTGATGGAGACTTGCGCCTAGCCTAGATCTTACAGTTTCTACATTAGGATTCTGGTTATAAGAAGCTTTTAGAATATAAACACTTTTATTACTGTCTACATTGATAAAATTTTCCTTACTATTAATATTATTGCACACAAAAGCCCATATTTTACGATGACCATCTGTAAAATAAGTTGTATTGTTTAAATTTGTTTTGCAACCAAGATTAAAGCTTATATTTTCTGAGATAGAGGACTGGGATATACAAAATTTGTCATCGATTGAGCTTCATATTGAAGTCAAAGAACGTAAAGGAAGCTGTTTCTGTGCAGTTGTCCCTTGGTCTTTAAGGTGTATATTGTATGGAAACAATCTTCAAGCCGTAAATGGAAATAAATTGAGAACAATATTTGTATATTTACTTCGTGTATTATTAGGATAGAACTCAATTAAAATTCAACACAATTGCATATTTATAAGTTGAATATTTCTTTAAAAATGTGGTTGAAAATAAAAGCAACAAAAGGATGTGAATTTTTGGTTTTGTCAAGTCTCTTGTAAATATTTATATTAGTTATGAAAGGCGACAATTATAAATTATGTTAATTTACGTAAACATAATAAATGAAAATTGTTTTAGTAATTGTCATTATTATCAAAAAAAATCCATCTTATCTAAATTGTACTTTAGCTTGGCTCTAATCCAGGGTTTTTCAAACTGTGGGGCGTGAGGATTGAGGAGGTTTCATTTGGGGTGCAGCATACCTTTGAAGAAATTGCTTGTTTTTTTTATGACTTGGTGACATTTTGTAAAAAATGAATGTTATGATTTAAAATTTTTATCAATATAAATTAATATGCTGTTTACATCTACATAATTATCTGAGTGATTGTGGTTTCCCAACGATGACGGCAATAATAAATAAAAAAATCCACTATGAGTTACAAATGCCCTTTGTTTGTATTTCACAAAAATAGGCCTTAAACTGATCCATTTCTATTAAGGAAAATAAATTCATTCGTTATACAGGTATATAAATATTGTGATATAATTTTAAATATATAAATGTGTTTCAAACTTATAATTGGGTCAAAGTGTCTCACGATAGGGTTAATGGGTAAGCTTACGTTTTGATGGTCATAAAACCTCGAGATTTTTGAATCCAGAGAGATAGTCAGTTTGTTGTTAATATATTTAATATACTATTAAATATTATTATTAAATATTTAAAATACATTTCTATAGATATTACTCATTTGATCCTTCGTATTGCGACGAGAGGAGAGTAAAATATACAGTGCTACATGTGAGACCCACCTCAGCGGTGGACAGGCGACACAATAACAATGAATAAGTTCATATAAACATGTGTCCCATTTGACCTTGTTTCTGAGATACACCCAAGTTATCCCACTAAGCTGTTCGTTTAACATGCTTGATATCTCTCGACTTGTTGAATATGTATGGTCTATGGGTTATTCCTAACAACATCTGGTATTTTTAAATAGTGCACCATTTAATGACATGTTGACTAAAGGCTTGCATTAAGGCCGATGGTGGCCATTTTGAACACTTCCTATAATGTTAAACAGCTCCAAATTACTGGAGTACAAACAAGTTCAAATGGGACACATGTTTCTCTTACCTTTTATCTTTGTTTTTGTGTCTCCTGTCCACCGTTGTAGAGGGTGCCACATGCTATGGTACAACCTGTATGTATATAGGGTGTTTGGAAAGTCATAACCCAAACTGCACATATAATTTATTTGAATCAAAGGTAATACAAGATCTTTATACACTCAGATCTGTAAAACTATGCTAATACCATTAAATCGTGTTTAAATTTTTGGTGTACAGCGTCGGAAGAGAAAAGCTGTTTAATCATGCATGTACAGTAGCCCCATGATTTCTTTGGAGCTGACTGACAGCTCACAGCTGACAGCTAAAAGCTTTGAAAAGCTACCAGACCAAATTATGTATCCATACGCTGAACCATATGATTTATATAAAGATGTGTTTACCAGCTGTCACTTCTGACGGTCAAAATTTAGTTATATACAGAAATGATGACTGTCAGAAGTCAGCTGTGAGCTGTCATTCAGCACCAAAGAAGCCATGGGGCTACTGTACAACAGGTTGCATAGAAGTTAGATTCATGGCACTACACGCCTCGACATCTGGAGCACGGCAGCAGAACATACCACAGCTAATAGTAAACAACACACCAGCCCATATAGAAACTAGAATATGTTCTGAGGGGCATCATTAACGGCCCTACATCACAGAAAATGATTGCTATTATTAGATATGTAGCTACGGGCGCCTAACTATTATGCAACTTGTTGCACAGATTTGCTTCCGGCGATGTACGCTGAAATTTTGAACACAATTTAATGGTATTAGCATAGTTTTTCGGATGTAAATGCCCGGTCAAAATGATAAATTAACAAATATTTATCATTCTGCCTGACTACTTTGGTCACTATCGATAATGCCAGGTCATTTTTCAAAGTGACCTGGTTACTCACTTCTTCCAAAACATTTATATTTACACTCTATGTATATACATTAACATTAACATTATATATATATATATACATAAATATATATATATATATATAAACATAAATATACAATACCACCACGTTTTAGTGCCCGTTATCTACTTACGTACATCACGTAAAGGGAATAGGGATAAGGAAAATAGGATTTATGTTAGTACATATAACTGCAGTTGCGCAGAGAAAGAGTGGGAAACTATTTAGTAAAAACCACTCTCCATACACCTAAAAGGGATTCGAATATTTAACAAACTCTACAAAGCAAGTATCAGAAAATATAGTAATCAATACAAAAATGCAATGCTTACTTTATATTATAATTTGATCATAAACATATATTTGAAATGTATTAAGTTATGTTAGTGAAGCTTGTGAACATATAGGCCTACACTTAAGGTGGGGTTGTAGGAGAGGACGCGAGAAAAAGTAAATGTTTTTGCATTTGCTATAGAAAAACTTTTTTGACCCAAATAAAAAACATTGCTTCAGTAGAAAAGAGAGTTTAATTTTCTTCATATGACGATATCAACAGTTTTTTTTAGCACCGCGTCTTACTACCCGTTCGGGTTATATGCCTATACCCTAATTACACTAATGTGTTAGGGACTAAGAAGGTTTTAATTTAGAGGAAGTGCACCCAACCGGGATCTAACCCCGATATCTCCGTCTTTGGCAGTCTAAATCAACATGAAAGTAGCGCGTTAGACCGTGCGGCCAACGAAGCTGGTATCAACAGCTGTTGAATATCTGTCACGACCATAGAAGAATTAGATGACAAACTTTTTAAATTAAGAGAAAAAGTTGTTAAATTCCAGGACACCCTTGACAGATATTCAAGAACTGTTGAGGTCACCATGCGAAGAGAATTAAAATATTGGTTTGTACTAATGACATATTTGATTTCTTTTGAGCAAAACCACAGCCCTTATCTCGCGTCCCCAACATCCCCAGTTAGTATCGAATGGCTAAAGGTTTGAGAACCCCTGCTCCAATATGTTGTGAGCAGTGAAAGTACGTCCGTCAGACAATGCCAAACACTCGAACACAGACTCCACTTTTCATGGTGGACCGGTTTCTCCTGGCCGCAGACGTTGCCAATAAACGTACACGCACCCACGTCCCCTCGGGGGTTCTGGGGGACGACTCACTTTTAGTTTCGGAAGAAATAAAACAAACGCTGTTTCATGTATAGTACCATTTTCTTACGATGAACATTCTGAAGGGCCGTTTTCCAGATGGTCCTAAAGTATAAAGTTGTATATGGCTCTCAATTACTCCATGATGTGAGCACGCAAGCGAACTGCGCCAACCGAGCGGCTGCTACCATTAGATTATTATTATTATTATTATTTAGCACCGCGTCTTACTACCCGTTCGGGATATACGCTTTAAGTACTAATTACGCTAATGGATTGGGAATTGGCAAGGTTGAATTAGAGGACGTGAACCCACATTTGCGTGGAGGAAGAGTGGAAAACCATTTAGGAAAAACCACCCCCAGTTCACCCGACCAAGATTTGAACCTCGATCTCCCCGTCCTCGGCGGTCGAGCTCAACATGACTAACACGTTAGCCAACACGCCACAGAGGCGGGTCTCCCCTTATATATCATAGTGCTAACATCTGCGGATAGGGGTGTCATGTGGTCAGCACAGCGTGCTCTCCGGTCCATGAGTTTAGTTTTATAATCCGGAACTTCTACTTATTTATTCAAATAGCTCCTTATTTTGTCCTCACGATGCTGAGTTTGACTCCGTTCCAGACCCACTGCTTCACACATTTTTTTTTGAAGCACCGGGGTTCGAACGGGGAACCTCTGGATCTATAGTCAAAAATTCTGACCACTAGAGATGATTAAAAAAAAAATATTTCTGGTGTTCAAAGTGCATATTCTAAACCGGTTTATTATAAATTATCAGACCACGACATACAAACTAGAGTTTGTTTTTACCTAAATAACAGTTCTAAAATCATATGTTTAGGTTTTGGTTTGGCAACACTTATTAAAGATCAATGTTTTGTTATAAATGTTAAGTTTTTTAATCAAGTGTTATATTTTACATTTAAAATAACGAAAACTTAGGTTTTCTTACACTGTTTCATAACTTTTAATAATTTCTTTTTACCCAATTTAAAACCATATTTTAAACATAATTAAAAAGTACTTATTCTCCGTTTTGGAATGTTATATATGATGTGTAATATAGTGCACACATTAATACCTTTTAATACAGGCATCGTATTTATTTGTAAAAGAGAAAATACTTGTCATTTCTTATATATAATAAATTATTTTATGATTATTTTATAGTATTTCGAAATATTATACTGAATAAAATATTTTTATCCACTGCGTGGGTGCATAATTGTAAAGAACGTGTTTGAATCACTTTCAATCACATGATTTAAATTCATCGGTAGCCATTTTGAAGCTATGTTAGTTAAAGCTTTTGTGAAAGTGCTGTGAATAATCTTTTTTAAGTGGAATAAAACAATACAAATTTTTTGTGCCCGCATCTGCGTGAAGGTAGAATGGAACACTTCTTTTTATTTAGCACTGAGTATTACTACCCATTAGAGTTATACGCTTAAGTACTAATTACACTAGTGGATTAGGAATTGGGAAGGTTTAATATAGGAGGAAGTGAACCGGTTTTGCATGGAAGGAAAGTGGAAAACCATTTAGGAAAATCCACCACAAGCTCATCCGACTGAGATTCGAACCTCGATCTTCCCCGTTATCGATAGTCTAGTCTACTACGAGAGTAACGCCTTAGTCCACGTGGCCACCAAATCGCCGTGAAAGGGGAAGACCTAATTACACAAAAACAAACCAACGGTTCTTGGCTGTTTAGCCAGAGTTTGGAACAGAACGTCTCAACGATACCGACCAGGGCTGAGGTCTTGCCTCATTGTAACAGCTCCAATAAGAAAGGTGACATGTGAATGAACCAGACGTGTACACGTGGATACGGGATCAAATATATGTCTCCCTCTCTTACTCACTATTCAGCTGATAGGAGAGGGGGAGGCACCAGAGGAAGGGAAGAGGGAACAGAAAACAAAAGAGCGATGCCTATCTCGTTGCGAACTGGAAGGAAGAAATCCTTTTCTCTTTATTGTTTCTACAACAAATACACAATCGTTTTACATAGTCGATTTTCCCACTTAACCTAATTCTCCACCTCTTATTAACATTTAAACATCTGCAGCAGTGACTGGCAGTTAGTTGTTAAGTCCTTTGGATCTGATCTTATACCTTAGCTAAGTGAGTGGCGAGTCTTTCTTCTGAACTAAACATCCCTTGTTCTATTCGAGACATGAGCGACTAAAAAAAAACCGAACTGTTGCTTTCTCTTTCATTGTAAAGAATTAAAGGTCGGAGGTCTAGGTCTAATTATTTTGTCTGTTCTGGATTGAAGTTAGTTTATAAGTTATGTGCATTACGTTTTTCATATCAATAGTGAGTGATAAAATAAAATGAGTATAGCACGATTAAAATGGTTGCCTTTGCTATAGTCCATTTAAAATAAAAATTTTGAAGGGTCTTTTTTTTTCTTAATGTCTGGATTCTGCTACGAAGAAAGACCTTCCAGATGGTTCTCCGTAAGAAATTGGGCGATAGCTCAGTGTCAGTATGTTAGATTGGCACGCTAAATTGGCCTACACCGATTCGGAAATTAAAGGTTAGGTTCATATCCCGGTCAGTTATGAAATTTTGTTCAGTTAATTTTAGTAACTGCTTCGGTGGTCGAATGGTCTAAGATTCTAGGCCATATGTTCACAAAATTTTGAAAACGAAGGAACCCTTTCACGAGAAAAAAATACATGATGGAGCCCTCATACATTATTTTACATTGATATTATAAACATGCAATAATGACAGCTAAATTTTACTAGCATAAAATTATAAAACAAACGGAGAGCATTACTTTTTCTGGCGACACCTTTGGAAAATGTATTTATTCAGTTTTAAAAAAAACAACGGAAATCCTAGTTATTTTTTTATTATTATTATTATTATTATTATTATTATTATTAGCACCGAGTCTTACCACCCGTTCGGGTTATACGCACTTACGCTAATGTGTAATGGTAGGGTGATTGTGAGATTAAATGGAGGACCTACAGTTTAACGTGTAATCCGAACCACGGTGGAGGCCTGGAATTCCACACATTCACAAGATGTATTGTCAGAGCTGAAGGAAGGGTTAGGTAATCAGATAAATCTTTGCCGGGACCGAGGATTGAACCCCGGCCACCAGCACAGAAATCATAGTTACTCATGTTATTATAATGGTGTGAAAAACACATGAATATTCTAAAATTTCTTTACAGAACCTCAAATAACTATGGCAGAGCCAAGTTTTAAAAACGTCGACTCCTGGTCATCACTATGGCAATAGATTGGGCTATCGATTTCGGGGAGATCAGGGTTCGAATCTAGATCGAGTGTACTGAGGATCTTTTCTTCCTAAAGAGTTTTCCCACTCTTCTTCCATGAAAATGCAAGTACACTTCCTATAAATTCAAACTTAATCATCCTTAAAACATCAGAATAATTAGTTTGCATGAGTATATTCCGAAAGGGTAGTGAAGTGCGCTGACAAAATAAAAATAAAATATTAATTAATTGTTTTCTATCCCTACTTCAGGTGAAATACTGATACAATTCCTAAATTCTAACTCTCTTCACCTCTATCGTTTGATTAAAAAAAATACATTGGTCAAATGGCTTAAGGCATCAGATACAAAACAAACTAACCCTTTTCATCTTTGTATCTCGATATAAAAAAATTACAGTGGTCAAATAGATCAAGGTGTGTTATTTAAAAAAACTGATTGACTGTGACGGGGAAGTTTGGTGCTCATTGCTCTGATTGGTACAATGAGAGGGGATTATGACACATGTTTTACTATTGTGGTTTACTGAAGAAATATTTGATTTATTTTGTTCACGAATTTAAAAAAAATATAAAATCTACAAAGTTATTATTCAAGTTACTATCTCAAATCGTGATTAGCCTAAGATAGAAATCGGGTGTAATTATCTAGACAAAATTACCTGCTTCTTGTTTTATATGAAGCGTTGTGTTAAATTTATTCTAACACCGCGTCTATTCATTTCATTCAGGCTATAAGTTTATGTACATTACTATTTACGCTAATGGTTTAAGGGGTTAGGAAGGCTATATTTAGAGAATGTGTACCCGAATTTGCGTGGAAGAAGAGTATAAATCTGTGCTGGCGGCCGGGGTTCAATCCTCGGTCCCGGCACACATTTATCTGATTACCAAACCCTTCCTTCACCTCTGACAAGACATCTTGTGAATGTGTGGAATGCCAGGCCTCCACCGTGGTTCGGATCCCACGTTAAACTGTAGGTCCTCCATTTCATGTCCCAATCACCCTACCGTTACACATTAGCGTAAGTGCGTATAACCCGAACGGGTAGTAAGACGCTGTGCTAATAATAATAATAATAATAATAATAATAATAAGAGTATAAATCGATTTTGGAAAAAAACTTGGTACACCCGCACAGAGATTCGAACTCCTATCTACCCGTTATTAGTAATCTAGTCAACTTGAAGAGTAGCGCCTTAGACCACACGGCCACCCAAGCGGATACATTGTTAAGTTAAATCAGGTGTAAGGAAGAGTGATGGGAAATAGACGAGCCAGGTGAAATCAAGAGTTCGTCTTGCCCACCCGAGCGGAACGTGTTCCAGTGTTACTGGTTCATCAGCCACAGGTTGCTGACCACTAGGTCAATGTCGCCATCACTCCGGATAGAGAAAACACGCGGGCCGCACATATTGGAGCCTGTTCAACAGAGTCGCTTCTCGCTTTCGACCATTGCGCATGCGCCCTAGAGAGAGGCTCTTAACTATCTTATACTGGTAGTAGTTCAAAGAGTTCTAATCAACACGATCCTGAAATGGATAAATGTGGATACCTCAGTGCAAGAGTGTTACATTCCAAAACCATTCCGTACGCAGGTAAAACAATCGGTATTATTACTATTAGCCCAACGTCTTACTACCCGTTCGGGTTATACGCACTTACGCTAATGTGTAATAGTAGGGTGATTGTGAGATGAAATGGAGGACCTACAGTTTAACGTGGGATCCGAACCACGGTGGAGGCCTACCATTCCCCACATTCACAAGTTGCTATTAATACACGTCTTGTCAGAGGTGAAGGAAGGGTTTGGCAATCAGATAAATCTGTGCCTGGACCGAGGATTTAACCCCGGACACCCAGCAAAAAAGTCTGACACCTTACCCCTAGACCGCCAGGTCATCGTAGCCATCTGTAACACAACGAAACTGTATGCGTTAACTCAACTATTTGGATTAATTAAATAAAACTTTAAATAAAAATATATTTTAGTTGTAAACTTTGTAATATATATTAATATATTGTATTGAGTTTATTTAATTTAAATCTTTTTATTAAGTTGTGTCTCTGTCACACTGGGTTATCCATGGAGGAGAAAAAATTGTTTATTTATCCATCTAGCTATATCGCATATATTTTTTCTGTAATCATTCAAATATTATGTTAGGAGTCATGAGACCTGAAAAAGACATAGGATGGGGGTAAACGGCTCATTTTACAGATCTAAAGCTCAAGAACTGAAGCAAAACAAAAGTTTTCCTCTCGCTTCCACTCAATTGCCTAAAATATTCCTCTAAGTTTGTCCCGGTAGAAAAGGTGACTATAGTCCGGCCCACCGCCAGGGGAGGGACTATTGGTACTATAATACCGAGCCCAGGACTGCCGGGGCTCGGGGTATAGATTGACAAGCTTGGAAAAAATGTAGAAGATGACAAATGGAATTAAACATGAATGACAAGCAATAAAATGCCGTAGGTGACCTGGTGGTCTAGGGGGTAAGGTGTCAGACTTCTATGCTGAGGATCCGGGGTTCAATCCTCGGTCCCGGCAACGATTTATCTGATTACCAAACCCTTACTTCACCTCTGACAAGACATCTTGTGAATGTGGGGAATGCCAGGCCTCCACAGTGGTTTGGATTCCACGTTAAGCTGTAGGTCCTCCGTTTCATTCTCACAATCACCCTACCATTACACATTAGCGTAAGTGCGTATAACCCGAACGGGTAGTAAGACGCGGTGCTAATAAAAATAATAAAATGCCTATCCATACTTACACGGCCCCCTCCACGATCAGACTGTCATTATTAATAAAGTGTTAATTAGTACTGACAGTCTGACTGACCATGTTCTCGCACTTGTCGTATTTTATTCAGTCTCAGCAGCAAACAAGGACTGGCCACGCCTTTTCCCTATCATCCATGTTGTTGCAAGCAGGAGCTGATACCAACAAACATAATGACGCGAAGACTGGCCGTGTATGATCTCGTAATTACTGATGAATTCTGACAGTCAGACTGATCATGTAGGGGCCCTATAATGAACAGTGCATGTCCCGCCCACTAGATGGAATTTCCACAAGAGGAACTGACTGCCATTTTTCACAATAATTATATCATTGCTCGGTCTGGTCTTGTACTTAGTTTCGAAGTGTGCCGAAAATTCACCCAGACTATTATTTTTGTATTGAAACTAAATTTGGCATACAAAGATAGTTGGTCAGTAAATGAAGTTCAATTTAAATACGTCTTCATGTGCATAACAATTCAGTATTCAGTTAAGTTTTACATTAATTTTTGTACATTGCTTTTCTTTTGTAAAAGGGACAAAAAAGTTTTTAAAGATAACCAAACTGAAATCAAGAATTGAAGTAAGAACAGAGGGAAGGGTGCATTCCCCCCACCCCCCAGAAAGAAAATAGTTTCAAGAGACATTTAATTTTCAAATATTTTCCAGGCGCTGACAGTCTAAATAACCTTTAGAGTCATCCAATTTTTAAATATTTGCCTGCTTGGTGAAGACACCTTAAAATAACTTCTATAATAGGCATTTTATTCTAGGTGAAGACCACGCTAGATATCTCCTAGGGCAATTCGAATTCAAAATGTTTGTAGGGAAGGACCACTTCCAATAAATGATAGAAGAATCACATTTAAACAAAAATCCACATGGACACAGTAGACATTTGATGAGGGAGGGTCCATAGACCCCTCAAATATATCACATATATATATATTGCTAATTACCTATATATATTGCTAATTACCTATATATATTGCTAATTACCTATATATATTGCTAATTACCTATATATATATATATATATTGCTAATTACCTTCTAGAAAATAAGGTTTCGTCGTAACTGAAGTCGAATATCACAAAGAAAAGGGGTCCCGCGCTTTCCCCCTGGTACCAGCCCTGGTTCTAGCGCCATGTGGTCCTGACTATAGTATCAGTACCTACTAGAGAATTTTTTTCTCACTTAAACTTCTTCCCTTAACCAGCATTATTTACATTGAAGCATTTCCCCCAACAATCCACTGGCTTGGCTAGTTTTAATTTATAATGACTAGGTAAACGCCACCAAACTTTTATTTCCTAAGAGCTATTGATGCCAGAATATCTAGAAAGATTTATAATCGTGCCTGCACTTAAATTAATCCCTTGACACCAAATCACATACACCCTGATTTCCCTCAAAATTAAATCACCAGCCTCTATTAAATCTGCTCGTATCCCAATGACATTTCTTGCACTGAATCACATACCACCTTCAAAATTAACACCCCAGTCACAATTAACTTAACATCCCTCTAACCGAATAGAACCCTCATCCCTTAGGGGCATACACACTGTTTGTCCCCAAAATTAACTCTCTAATTAAAATTGACTTTTATACTTGTTTCCAAAATTAGGGACCTTTGCTCCAATTAACTTTTCCCTGAACTTGTTTCCAAATCAGGTCCCCAGGTCTGAAATACATACTATACTATATACCTGTTCTGCCCGCCCCAAAATTAACCCTCCAGTTCCAATTCCCTTGATATTTGAACTCTATATTTTTTTCAGTTAATTGTAAATAGTTATAAAAGAGGATTTAGAGAAAGTAATGTTTTTGTGGTTTTCTCAATAGTTAAATCTATAATTATTTTCAATATTTGCAGAACAATTTATATTCATCCATAATAACGCATTTAATAGGCAGCAGGATAAGCTTTCATTTCAGAACAATTAGAACATTTATATATTAACTTATTAAATTTAATAAATGCTTTAACTCCCCTATTAAATGAAATTCTTTTAAAATATGATTATGGAGTGGTTGATACTATGACAACACAATTTAACAGGTATTTTAATACTCTTCATATCAGCATGGTCTGAGCCAGACAATACCTTTGTAATAGACTAGACTACTTATGAGGGGCGATCTAGGTTCGAGTTTCGGTGGGTGTACTGAGAGTGTTTTTTCCACAATGATTTTCGTCTCTCCCTCCACGCATATGCAGGTACACTTCCATTATATATAGCCTTCCTAAACTCTAGAACCATTAGCGTAATTAGTACGTAAGCTAATAGCCCGAACGATTAGTAAGATGTGGTGATAAATATACCTTTCATAAATTAACAAATGGAATTTTTTGTTCACCAAACATAGACCTAGCGTTCTACGATGCATGTCTATAAAGTATGTAAGGCTCTAAGCTAAAATGCACTGACAAAGAATATATTATTATTATTATTATTATTATTATTATTATTATTATTATTATTATTATTAGCACCGCGTCTTACTACACGTTCGGGTTATACGCACTTACGCTAATGTGTAATGGTAGGGTGATTGTGAGATGAAATGGANATTATTATTATTATTAGCACCGCGTCTTACTACCCGTTCGGGTTATACGCACTTACGCTAATGTGTAATGGTAGGGTGATTGTGAGATGAAATGGAGGACCTACAGTTTAACGTGGAATCCGAACCACGGTGGAGGCCTGGCATTCCTCACATTCACAAGATGTCTTGTCAGAGGTGATGGAAGGGTTTGGTAATCAGATAAATGTGTGCCGGGACCGAGGATTGAACCCCGGCCGCCAGCACAGAAGTCTGACACCTTACCCCTAGACCGCCAGGTCACCTGACAAATAATATAAATGTTAAAACTAGAACACAGTAATAGCACCAATTTTCATTTGTAAACATAGAAATATATTATTTCTGATCTAATTAGAACACATGTATCTCTTAATATTCTGTCTTGGTAACAATCCAAAGAAGAGAAATTTATTCAAATTCTTGGAAAGCCTTTTACAATGGACAATTCTGTATTCTGCTGTTGCCAAAAAATCCCTGTCGTAAATGGTGCGTGAAGATGGAGTATTGGGTATTTTTATTTTACTTGTAAAAGTCCTGCTTCGGTGGACACGACAGATAAATGTCAGGTTCATCTTGCCTGGTTTTCCAGTAGTGGGGAGTTTGGATTTCAAATCCCAGTCGGGTATATTGAGGGTAGCTTTTCCAAAATGTTTTTTCAACCTCATAGAGTACGTTGTAAGGTTTAAATACAAGGTACAACTAAGGTTATGTAGACATTTAAATTTTCATAATAAGACCCTTATCTTTTAGCTGGATAAAGCTACTGTATCTACTTTCACGTATTCATACGTCAAGTCATGCGATATGCAGCTGACACTTTTGATAGATAGTAGCAATACTTATGAAATTAACCTAATAGTTTAGTAGGGGTGAGCGAGTACTAGAACATTTGAGTTCGAGAAGAGTTTTAGTAGCTACTTAAATCAAAATTTTCTTGCGAAACTCAAAAAATTTGAGTACCCAAAATTTTAATATTTTTTTTTTCAAATAATCCTTGTTTGATTTATTTTATTCAATTTAAGTTATAATTTCATAGCAAATAGAGTCCCTCAATATTTCCTTTTGTATGTTTAAAATAAATTGTACAATTACATTACATTTATTTAAAAAATCGAATTTTTGGGACTATAAATTCTTTAACAAAAAAAAAATTGTATTTCTAAAAAAAATGTTTTTACTTATTAATGGTTTATGTATGCATTGATCTATTACAGAAATTCAACTTGAAATATTAATGTACTAATAATACATTATACTACTCGAACTAAAAAAAAACAACTCGATATTTTCATTCCAATTTGACTCGAGTTCAACTCGAAGTGTGAAATACCTACTCGCACACCCCCAGTAGAATATAAATATTTTGTTTAAAAAAAAGTTTTCATTTTACATAAAGCCCTCCCTATGAAAATTTGACCGTACTATTTGTTTTAAAATATAATATTATTCTTTATTTTCTGGAGGGAGGGAAATGGCGGTTAGGGGAAAGGGGGGCTATTATAAAAGAGCTTACTCTTAATATCTAGTGTATTGTTATAAAAAAAAAGTTTCATAAACATTATTTTAATGGGTCCAACGATCTCCAAAGTAGTCAAGGCAAACCAGAATTATTTGATTAAAACTAACATAATTATTTATTTTGAGAAAAAAATAAATGTTCATATCACCTCAAGCATTTGGTATTGCGAAAGACTTCGTTACGTATGGATATTATAGTAAAAATAAAAATCTATGTGGTTAGTAAATAGCTTCACTTAAGCCATGACGCTTGTAATTCGACCGACCTTATTTGTCAACACGTGTTGGATTATATTATTTAAATACGGCTTGAGTTAGTTGGTCAAACTTAATTGTAAATTTTACTATATTAAATCTTATTATTGAAGTTGAGACAATGTATTTATAGCTATGATTTATTTTAAGAACTTATTAAAACACTAATTAATGTTTGACATTTTAATTCAATAATGAAACAACCTACCGTCCTAATGAGGCCGGGTTCGATTCATGGCATGGCCTTTAAGTTAATCGTCGACTAAATAATATATTCACTTTCACAGTGATGAATAATTGATAACCGGATATTTTTGAGGTTGTATCTGTTGAGTTAATATAACACAATTGGTGTTATTTAAGAATATATTACGAATTTTCCATAATTCCAATAATCTACTATCCTACACAATGAGGAATAATACAAAAATATATAAAGTAGACTAGCGATTAATTGAGGTAATTGAGATCGAGCACAAAATAAACTAGCAACAGCCGACTACCAACACATTACATTCTTTAATGTAGCCAAAATCTCTTTAAGATTGATATTAAAAATTAAAGTTTTTATATTATTGTGTAGTGCCGAGAAACAAATCAAAAACAAAACACGAACGACACGCATTTACCAATTTACGAACTATTTCAAATTTTCTCACAACAATAAACGCAACCGTATACTTATGAGCATGTGAATTCATTGAGTATCATTTGATTTTGAAATTTGATTAGTTCTATCAAACGTATTTTATGGAACAGATTGGACAAAGCCCAGATTGTTTCCGTATCCCAATTTTCTTTCGAGTGGATATATCTGACATCTATAAACAGTTACTATATATATTTAAAGTCGAGTTAACTCTAATTTTTGATAGATAGTATATTAGAAATACCTATAAATTACACTAATAAAATAGTAATACGTTTTCAATGTTGACCACAAAACCATTTGTTTGTATTTTCTAGAAAGTGGTCCAAATTTACATCATCATAAACTGTTTCTAACATGTGGTCGGACAAGTTAAATAAAAGGCCTCCATCTTCCTCTATCCTTCCATCATTCTTTCTCCTTTAATGTAGAAAAAATGTGGGGAATGCCAGGCCTCCACCGTGGTTCGGATTCCACGTTAAACTGTAGGTCCTTCATTTCATCTCACAATCACCCTACCATTACGCATTAGTGTAAGTGCGTATAACCCGAACGGGTAGTAAGACGCGGTGCTAATAATAATAATAATAATAATAATAATAATGTAGAAAGATCTCTCAAAAGAGGCCAAGAAAGAGATAGGAGTAGCAGATAACCGAAATCGTGCTAATGAGAGGAGAAGAATTGAAGGTGATCCAAATGTCAACAAACATCAAGGTATAATAGTAATCAAGATAGGGATAGGGTGTAATGAGGTGGACTGGGTAGAACTAGCTTAAGATAGAGACAGAGTGTAATGAGTTGGAATGGCTAGAACTAGCTCAAGATAGTAATAGGATGCAATGAAGTAGACTCGGTAGAACTAGTTCAATATATATATATATATATATATGATGTAATGAGGTGGACTGAATAGAACTAGCTCAAGATAGTGTTAGGTGGCGTACTCATGTAAGTGCTGCAATGAACTTTCGAGTTCATTAAAATACCTTGGATTAGGTACCCTTGTGAATAAAATTGTCCATCTATTGACAAAAAAATGAATGGCCAACCAATGAACTTGAAAAAGGAAACACACAATCTTGGTGATGTGTCTGTAATTTTTATTTAAAGAATGCATTTGAATTACCGCTACTAATTAGAAACGTTTTCAATGCGTTCCCCAGCTTGAGTTTTAAAAGAATGAACCTACCTATATTGTTAGCCATGAAAAGGGGGAGCTGCACTTAATGTTAGGGTAATTACGACCGTCTATGGGCTGTTATTATGTGTTCTTAAGATACGAAGATCAACACCGGCGGCGTCTTTGAGCCTCTAAACATGCGTGCACACGTTCACACGCACGAACAGACGACAATTTGATAGGAGCTGGCTGAATAGAACACACGGAGGACTTAACAAACCAAACAATGGATAAATATGACGTGAAGCACTCAAAACAATTCTAATCCAAATGAGAGGTTTAATTCACAGAGGAAAGAGGAACGCATTGAAATTAAAAACGAATCAATTATTGTCATTCAAATTATTATGGTACTTTGTTAGGGTTTGGATTTTATATTCATTATTGTTAGTTTTTAATATTGGTGTCTACATTACTTTGTTTAATTCAATCCTAAACAAAACAAGTCATTTTGAGTAAAAGGAAATGTAAACACAAAATATAAATATAATGTTTTACACAAAGGACATTTGTCTCCAGGACTCGCATATAGTGGGATTCTGGTGAAATAACTTTTTAGAAAGTACAAAAATGTATTTTTATGGTTAACATTGATAACATTTTAATATTCCTTATGTTATTTCATAGGTATTTGAACTATACTGGGTGAGGCATTTAAGTGAGGACCCCAGAATATCCCGAAAACAAAGCGTTTTAGAAAAAATTGTTTCGAACGAAACCTTTTTTGTTTTTGAGGGCGAAAGAGAACAACAATAGTTATTTTTTATTTAGTTGAAGTTTTCAAGGCTTTTTTAAAAATATAAATCTATAATATTTAAAAAGGTATTTTATTCTAGACAAAAAAAGTTTTTTTCTGAATCTTATTTTATTTGACATTATTTGTTGAAGATATTAAACTTGTATTTTTTTATAACAATTTTTATTAAAAAAAACTATCATTACATTAAAAGTGTATCGACGTTAATGGTCATAATTTTGAACATTTATTAAAGTAGTTCTGTAAATATTAATGCATTGAAGGTAATAAATAATAATGTAAAAGAAAGTTCTTTAATAAAAATTGTTGGATAGAAAAAGTAAAAAATGTATGTCAAATAAAAAATTGTTTCAGGCAAAGATTTGTTTTTTTTTGTAGAGTAAAGTGCCGTTAAAAATTATAGGTTTTCATTAAAAAAACAGAGTTTACCTTGAAATAACCTTAAGATAACCTTGAAAACGTTCATTAAATCAAAAATAGCTTGTGCTGTTCTCTTTCACCCTTAAAAAATGTTCAAAGCATTTTTTAATGCTTTGTTTTCATGATATGATAGTGTCTCAACTCTATTGCCTCACCCGGTATAACTCCAGTGGTAGCTGTAGATAACATAACTTGACGTATGAGTGAGTATATTGAGATGCCAGGCCTCCACCGTGGTTCGGATTCCACGTTAAACTGTAAGTCCTCCATTTCATCTCACAAGCACCCTACCATTACACATTAGCGTAAATGCGTATAACCCAAACGGGTAGTAAGACGCGTGGCTAATAATAATAGTATATTGAGGTAGTTTTAATAACGTTTTGAACTGTCGGCTGTCAGCCACATTCGTTTTGTAGAGAAAAAGAGAGAGTCGTAAAACATTGAGGGAAGACCTTCCAGAACACCCAGCCGAGGATTCAAGCCCCATGATTATTTTCGACGTGAAATTGGACAAATCGAGATTTAAGACCTAGCCACTGATGTGGGCAAGTATTAATTAACTTCCTTACTCTCTATAATTAATAACAAAATTGAATTTAAAGTCAATTTTTATACATCCCTCCAATCAAAACAATACTATTAATTATAATCATGTAATTCTATCTGTTAGTCTATTTGTATGGAACCTTAACGATGAAAATCCTTAGCACAACTTCCTTCGGTGGGGAAGTAAGCCTTTGGTACTATGTCATTTGTGGCTTGAAAAAGAACCCTAGAAGATATGAAAAAAAAAAAATACTTTCTCTGGCAAAATATGTAGGCTCTTTCTCGCTCGCGCGTAGAAATCCAGCACGGAAAGTAACGGGAGATTATCTAACTTTCAGTACTTCCCTAGGATATGTGTTTTCTCCCAGATGGTGCAGGCAGTACTAACCGTCTGAAGAACTGAATGCATGCCCAGTTTCGTATGGATGGAAAGAAAATCAGGACCAAACTTTAGGTTTAAGACTCATCAATGTATGTAAAAGAGTAAAACAACAAGTAGGGCCATTAAATACTTTCTTAAATTGGAACAGGTTATGTACTATCCGTTTCAAACCTGCCCAAAATGATAGCCTGAATAATATAAACCCAAAACGTTCCTTGAACGCGCTCATTATGATAAATTACTATATAATAGTTCTCAGTAAATTGGTCTTGGTTCGAGAGTAAAAACGATTTAAATAGCAGCATTTCCCCCCTTTTTTTTTCATAATGACCTGTTGAGTGTTCTTTTGTTTGTTACGTCCTATATGTTTCACTACCCGTACAAGCTATCCACATAATCTACAATAATGGAACAAGTATTTATAAGGTATAATTCTGAAGAAATGTATACTCGTTTTCTTGGAGGGAGAATGGAAAACAGCTGGAGAAACAACGGAAAAAAACAACCAATCAGGATTTGTATCACAATCTTCCCATCATCGTCAAACTAGATCTAGTGAGACCAACGCTGTAGTCTTTGTGGTCACAGACGTAGGAGGTTTTTGGTGGATTATAAATTTGAGTAGAATTATTAATACCTAATGATATGATAATGAACTTACAGGCATTACTATGACGAGTGGAGAGAAAAATACCAACAAGTCGCGTGGAGTTGTCATTTTGCTGCTCTTACATCAAATAATATCTAGTCTATCAGCATATATAATAATAATATTTAGCACCGCGTCTTACTACCCGTTCGGGTTATACGCTTTAAGTACTAATTACGCTATTGGATTAGGAATTGGGAAGGTTGAATTAGAGGATGTGAACCCGCATGTGCGTGGAGGGAGAGTGGAAAACCATTTAGGAAAAGCCACCCCCAGTTCACCCGACCGAGATTTGAACCTCGATCTCCCCGTTCTCAGCAGTCGAGCTCAACACGACTAGCATGTTAGCCAACTACGCCACCGAGGCGGGTATCAGCATATATAAAAGAACCCATTTATTTTCTAATTCAGAACTTTTTAGAATTTTTAATACAGTAATTAATTGAGTAAACCATGGGTGTGTGTGAAACTTCTAAACGTTGAAGTAAATGGTCCAAACTCCTTCGCTTCGACTTCAACAATCACAGTAACCATCTTTGAAACCTATCTAAGAATTAATAAAACATTAATATATTATGGAATATCTAACTAAATATGACATATTGCATAATATAGTTCAGTGACCACGTGGTCTAACACGCCACTCTCGCGGTAGACTTGACTGCCGATGACGGGGAGATCGAGGTTTGAATCTTTGTCGGGTGTAATTAAGTTTTTTTTCCGAAATTATTTTCCACTCTCCCTCCACGAAAATTCGGGTACCCTTCCAATAAATACAACCTTCCTAATACCTAAACCCATTAGCGTAGTTAGTACATATGCGTACAACCCTAACGAGTAGTAAGACGCGGTGCTTAAAAAAATATATAGTTACTTTTAGAACACTACTTGACAGTATCTTAACACCAAATTGTGATTAAATAATATTCATAACGTAAGCGTGGATAAATTCAGATAAGTCAGCATCAAATATTATAGCGTGCTTTGTTTTTTTCTTTAAAAAAAAAGTGACCTGGCGGTCTAGGGGTAAGGTGTCAGACTTCTGTGCTGGGGGCCCGAAGTTCGATCCTCGGTCCCGGCATAGATTTATCAGAATACCAAACCCTTCCTTCACCTCTGACAAGACATCTTGTAAATGTGTGGAATGCCAGGCCTCCACCGTAGCTCGGATTCCACGTTAAACTGTAGGTCCTCTATTTCATCTCACAATCACCCTACCATTACACATTAGCGTAAGTGCGTACAACCCGAACGGGTAGTAAGAGGCGGTGCTAATAATAACTATTCTTTAAAAAAATCTCTTTATCTAAGTGCACTTGATAAATAATCTAAACATTAAAAGTAGTGCTATATGATAACAACCAAAAACATTTTTTTATTTTTTTACTTCGACTTTACTTCGAATGTTTCAAGCTTCACTTAAATTTTGCTCCACATTAAAAAAAAATAACCTTCGCAAATTCCTATTAAAAATTAAGGTAGAACTGAGCGTTTGTTTCTCACAGCAATGAATTATAGATGAGGCATTATTTCATGGTCCTGTGTCTACCCCCACCTTCTTCATAGAATATGCCTATTCAGTCCGTTTCCAATCTCATCGATGAACTGTACCCTTATTTATCACTAAAGGTAGACATCTTACCTTGTTGGGTTGTACTATGGTACAGGTTATAGGACATAACTCAAGGGCCAGATTCCTAATAAGACTAAGTGCGCCTCAAGGGAGATTCGATACCAAATTACAAAACGACACTTACATGGACTCTAAGGCCATGTTTACACGAGGTCGATTGATTGTCAGGTTAGACTGGCACCATTTTACTGCCAGTGGCTGTACAATTTCAGTGGCCCGTTCATTTCATGGTTTAGCTAGCTGTCTTGTTTTTGGTATCGAGCCGCTAAGTTTGATAATAAATCGAGCCCCTAATGCTACCTTTCATGTTAAACGGAGTGTACTGAATAGAAGGAGTCCTTATATAGAACATTCCAACTCTTCTTGGTTCGTTCTAGATTTTTTGAGTGAAGAAATTTTGTCTCTGTAGTCATAACACTTTATTATTAAAGCTCCAATCTATTCAAATATTTTTAATAGAGCTGTGCTAGATCATCATTCTTAATATCTAGCTCAGAAATCCTCTCAGTCATGTGCGTATAATCTGAACGGGTAGTAAGACGCGGTGCCAATAATAATTCTTCATAAGTCTTAACTTATTTAGCTAAAAATTTAGTAATTAAAAAGTTAACAAAATCGTATCTCTAGTCTTAGCATCATGGTGTTAAAATAATTTTTAAATATATTTTATCTTATTCACAAAAAAATTTCCAAAATATTTTAACTTTTTTAAATTTTACCTCCCCCACAACTTTTGCCACCGAAGTGGTCACACAACTCACCCCTTTCTTAGTCACACGCCTAATTACCCTGGCGAATGGTGTCAAGCGATAGAAATATTTTAATCAAAACATTAAAATGGATCAAATTAGCACATGGAAGCTATTCTACAGCGAACCCTGAGGTTTCTATTCTATTTGGCATTTGTCCACTTTTAAAAGAGCGGGTGATGTCATGGTTCGTGTCTTTTGAGTGGCGATAGGTAAGCTTCTATTATCCGACCGGCCAGCCTGACACTTTCCACGACGAGGCCTTCACCGAGAGGAACATCCTGTTAGAGAACGTTCTCTTGCGACCTTGCGTCTCATTCAAATGCTCACTGGACCAATGAATGAATCACTCTTCAGTTAAATTTCCCTCCTTCCACGATTCACCTATTACTTCACTAGCGTGCTGTTTTAATAACGATCTAATTAGAATTTGTTTCCCCTCATATTGGTACCAATTTGGGCTATACGCGTGTATTACTTTCGCTAATAGAATAGGATTAGAAGATATCTAGCTGAACTCACGTGGAGGGTGATTAAGAAACTCTATAGGTAAAAACACCCTGAGTACACCCAACTGGAATTCGAACCCCAATCTCCCCGTCACCAGCAGTCTAGCTTAACACGTGAGGGACACCTTTGATCATTTGATCACCGATACTGGAAACAGCCTAGTTATGCTGATATATATATATCCACAGCACCGAACTCAAGAGTTGATGGAGTAAGATAAAGCAATAGTTACTAATTCTTTAACAGCATTTGTATTTAGTGCATGTACAAACTTTCAAGAAATATCTTTTTTTTACGTGCACATTGTGGACTGGAAATTTTATAAATACCTACCCATGACGTTTTCTTCAAATTTTATGTAAAATAGCTAGGCATTTATAGAATAGTAAAAATTAATATTTTCTACGTGTCAGTTTAAAAAATCTTAATGAAAATGGGAACCATAAATTGTTTCGGAGAATTCTACATAAGATAATTATTTTAGTTTTATAGATGAAGGTACTATTAAAGTTCTCCAATAATTATATCAACCATTTTGAAACTGTCCTCTTTCAACAAGGTTCAGGTTCTCTGAGAAAATGTCTTTCACGATAACCTCTTCTTCAAGGATGGCTCCGTGACTGGCGTTTCAAGTGGGGAGCAGTTCCTTGTCACGATCAAGGGAAATACATGACAAAGAAGATCAAGTATATCCATTTTATAGCTACCAGGCATATTGTGTGTATCTGGCCTTATCTGGGGATAACTGGTCAGGACTTCTCCATGAGGTCCCCACAGGCCAACTTAGGGTAACACCTCTGGGAACCTTGGCAATCCCTAAGTCTGAGTTACTGACTTTCATCGTGATGTTGGCCTCTAGAGACAGGATGTTATGGAGGAAGGGGAGGTTTCTAGACTTACCCAATGATGTCTGAGTTACTGACTTTCATCGTGATGTTGGCCTCTAGAGACAGGATGTTATGGAGGAAGGGGAGGTTTCTATAGCTACCCAATGATGTCTGAGTTACTGACTTTCATCGTGATGTTGGCCTCTAGAGACAGGATGTTATGGAGGAAGGGGAGGTTTATAGACTTACCCAATGATGTCTGAGTCACTGACTTTCATCGTGATGAATGCCTCTGGAGAAAGGATGTTATGGAGGAAGGGGAGGTTTCCAGACTTACCCAATGATGTCTGAGTTACTGACTTTCATCGTGACGTTGGCCTCTAGGAACAGGATGTTATGGAGGAAGAGGAGGTTTCCAGATTTACCCAATTATGTCTGAGTTACTGACTTTCATCGTGATGTTGGCCTCTAGAGACAGGATGTTATGGAGGAAGGGGAGGTTTCTAGACTTACCCAATGATGTCTGAGTTACTGACTTTCATCGTGATGTTGGCCTCTAGAGACAGGATGTTATGGAGGAAGGGGAGGTTTCCAGACTTACCCAATGATGTCTGAGTTACTGACTTTCATCGTGATGTTGGCCTCTAGAGACAGGATGTTATGGAGGAAGGGGAGGTTTCCAGACTTACCCAATGATGTCTGAGTTACTGACTTTCATCGTGATGTTGGCCTCTAGAGACAGGATGTTATGGAGGAAGGGGAGGTTTCCAGACTTACCCAATGATGTCTGAGTTACTGACTTTCATCGTGATGTTGGCCTCTAGAGACAGGATGTTATGGAGGAAGGGGAGGTTTCCAGACTTACCCAATGATGTCTGAGTTACTGACTTTCATCGTGATGTTGGCCTCTAGAGACAGGATGTTATGGAGGAAGGGGAGGTTTCCAGACTTACCCAATGATGTCTGAGTTACTGACTTTCATCGTGATGTTGGCCTCTAGAGACAGGATGTTATGGAGGAAGGGGAGGTTTCCAGACTTACCCAATGATGTCTGAGTTACTGACTTTCATCGTGATGTTGGCCTCTAGAGACAGGATGTTATGGAGGAAGGGGAGGTTTCCAGACTTACCCAATGATGTCTGAGTTACTGACTTTCATCGTGATGTTGGCCTCTAGAGACAGGATGTTATGGAGGAAGGGGAGGTTTCCAGACTTACCCAATGATGTCTGAGTTACTGACTTTCATCGTGATGTTGGCCTCTAGAGACAGGATGTTATGGAGGAAGGGGAGGTTTCCAGACTTACCCAATGATGTCTGAGTTACTGACTTTCATCGTGATGTTGGCCTCTAGAGACAGGATGTTATGGAGGAAGGGGAGGTTTCTAGACTTACCCAATGATGTCTGAGTTACTGACTTTCGTCGTGATGTTATTTGTATTCACAAGGGGTGTGGGAAAAGTAAATGGGTGAAGCTTTTGTGCAACTTAGCCTGTTTCCATAATGGGTACATTTATAATATAAGATAGGTGGAGCCCTTCAAAGAAGTACTGTTAGCTTTTACTGAATAAGGAGTGGTGTGCATGCGTGTGTGTGTGTGTGTGTGTGTGTGTATAATTATTTTTAAGCATTTCCTTGTGTTTTATCTGTTGCTTTAATCAGTTCAAGCTTTCGGTAATTCGGATTATCTCCTCCCTTAACCTCAATTAAAACTGTTTATCAAAATTGTATTGTTAATAATACCGTATATTTGATTAAGAAAACCTTAAATGGTTTTTTTGAAAAGTCTTATATATATGTTTTATTCAAGAACATTAACAACTTGTAAAATTCATTTTGTTGTGATTGGATGAAATTTCTTGCGTTAACATCAATGTAGGCCATCGAGATGGCGTCCAAGGATCCGAATGGCTATTATTGATAATAATCTAATTGTCGTTGGACAGATTGAAGCACATTCTACTGGTATCTCTCACATCTTCCATTCAACCTTTTAAAATTCCCCTTATAATTATCGTGGCATTTTTTTAAAAATTGTTTGGGAAGTAAACATTCATTCGTTAAATAAAAACCATACACACTCAATAATAATGTAATATGAGAATTATTAAACAAGGTCAAACACACATTATAAATTTTACTTAACAATGTCCGCTATCGATTTTATAATCCCTTTATGAAGCGATTCTAATTCCAATTTGACACGATACCTACAAAGCGAACACATATTATATTGCCCATTTACGGTAAGTCTGGCTTTCTATGACAGTTGAAAATATGTTTAATCAAGTTATAGATTATTCGGCTAGGTACTGGAAGTAATTTGTGTACGTAATTAGGAGTATAAGCTCAAGATCGCCATTGTTTGTATTATTTGAGCCCCAAATGGCAACACAGCCTGTTGGTTCGTTTACGAACAGCACATCTCTATTTAAATTTGAATTGTATTGTGTCTGTATCCTAGCCAACCTACCCATGCCTATCCTAATCTAGGTGTACTTTTGATACAAGATTTATGTGCATTTTAAATACAAGGTCTAGATTTGCTTTTGATAAAAGGTCTAAGTGCTCTTTTGATACAAGATATAGGTGGATTTTTGATACAAGGTCTAGGTGCCATTTTAATACAATGTCTAGGTGCACTTTTGGTGCAAGGTATAGGTGAGCTTCGATACAAGGTCTAGGCGGACCTTTGATATAAAAACTAGGTGCACTTTTGATACAAGGTCTAGGTGAGCTTTGATACAAGGTATATATGCATTTTACATACAAGGTCTAGATGTGCTTTTGATAAAAGGTCTAAGTGCTCTTTTGATACAAGGTATAGGTGGATTTTTGATACAAGGTCTAGGTGCCATTTTGATGCAATGTCTAGGTGCACTTTTGATGCAAGGTATAGGTGAGCTTCGATACAAGGTCTAGGTGAGCTTTTGATACAAGATATAGGTGGATTTTTGATACAAGGTCTAGGTGCGCTTTGGATACAAGCTCTAGGTGTGCTTTTGGTATGAGGTTTTCCCCTATTGCACACTTTCACTGCTCTCCGTTACTAATCCTCTTTCCATGTCACGTGACACGTGTTGTAAATACTCGCATACTTCACTTGCCAAAGTGACGAAACATATTTTTTGAGCTGATGATGAAGTTGAAATTGCTTTTAGTAACTCTTCAACTGTTAAAAAAAATTAGGCAAAATCTACCTTTAATTATCTTATCCACGCATTGAGGGACCTTTAGATAGTTTTTTTTAAATATTTGTAGATTAGTCAACATCGACAAAAAATCAAAAGATTAGCAATAGTTAAGTATCAACAGTCGAAATTGATACGATCTATCAAAAGTAAAATCTTCAAAACACATTCTATGACGTATAATGCATGAAACTAGGTGGCTTGGTAAGTCGAATCCTCAGTGGTCTTGGGGTAGTGCTCACCGCATTACTTTATCTTCACGCGTTCAAACCCGGCCAAGGTCGATTTTTACCCAACGACGAAATTCCGTGGAAAGCAAGAACATCGAGCGTATGTGGATTGTGACGTGTAAAATATATCTGGAAGTTATATGAAATACCTCTCCAAAAATAAAAAATAAATTGTTTTATCTCTATTTCAATTTCTCGTAGGTTTCTGTATGAAAAGCGACGATAAACTACATTATTTCCCGACTTAGATATTACATGTTCTTTGTTCCAGATGGAGTGGGCGAGTGTCACTAACTGGCCGAACGGCCGAAGGCGAGCGCTGCTGTGGATGATTGAGGTTGTACCATCAGGACCAATATTTTGGTTGTTTGTGTTCACTTACTACAGATAAGTAGCTTAAGAAAACGTGTCAAGGATTTCTTTTTAACAAATTTTTGCTCCCTGTCTTACTAACCGTTCGGGTTATACGCCATGTACTATATTACACTAATGGGTTAGAGATCAGGAAGGCTTAGGTTAGAGGTAATGCTCCCGTATCTGCTTGGAAGGAGAGTGGAAAACCATTTAGGAAAAACCCCTCCAGTGCACCTGATTGGGATTGAGCCCCGATCTCCCCGTCTTCGGCAGTCTAGTCAAACACTATATTAGCGCATTATACCACGTGGCCACCGTTGTGGGTTCAAGGATTATTAACAAAGTAGTTAGATATCAAATTACTCTCATATCAGAAAACCTACTCGAAATAAAGTTTTCTCCATTCCTTACTTGAAAAATAACCAAATTAGGATCAGTTTAATAGAGTGTTCATTTAAAAATAATAATTTTTCAATAATACTGTATTGTGTAACCCTACTAGCTGCTAATTCCACTAGTATTATTACAATACTAGACCTCCAACCCTTAAAATATTCGTTCTACCCTTCTACTGGGTCATCCTTGAATACTTAACATGGTTGGTTCTTTGTTTGTGGGACGCCGGATAATTCTTCAATGTCGCGAGACTCGATCTTGGACCGGGACCTTCGGGGGAAATAGGACCGGATTTCTAGTCCTTGATATTTGATGCTGTATCACTCGGGTCACACTGCGGAAGAATACTAGGGTTACTAAATAATATGCGACTTTTAAGTGTATAATGTGTTGGTATTTTGGTATTGCATAAATATTTAAAGACATGGGTGATAAATTCCAGATTTAGTGACCAATTCGTGAACATACACAGTAAAACAGCCCTAGACAGTAAAATGAGCCAATAGTGGCAGTGCAATGGTACCAACAGTTCAAATTACAATGAAATATATTGGGACACACTTATAAATGAAATTGATGTCTTTGATGAATAAGATAAAACAGTTCGGTGTGTTAGATAATTATAGTTCAATTTAAATCTATGAAATATTATTTAAGTGGAGATTAAATATATATATATATATATTTTTTTTTGCTTGTTGAATTTATGTGTGGAATTTTAAATTATTTAGTGTAAAAAATTATTAAGCCGTTCAGAAACTGTCGTCATTATCTACAAGATGAGGACAGGTAAGATCAATAAGATCCATCCCGGAGGTCATAATTTTTTTAATAGCAATTATTTTTGTAAATCAGAAATAACTCGAAAGTATTATATTTTCACTTGAAATAGTTATTATTTTTTTCGAAAACTTTGTTTTCACCATAAGAGTGGATGTGACTCAAAATTTTCAATACAGGGTAAGTAAATTGAGCAAATCTGGCAGAAAAATAGTAAATTATCATTATTATTATTATCACCGCGTCTTACTACCCGTTCGGGTTATACGCACTTACGTTAATATGTAATGGTAGAGTGATTATGAGATGAAAATGGAGGACCTACAGTTTAACGTGGGATCCGAACCACGGTGGAGGCCTGGCACTCCCAACATTCACAAGATGTCTTGTCAGAGGTGAAGGAAGGGTTTAGTAATCAGATAAATCTGTGCCGGGACCGGGGATTGAACCCCAAACCCCAGCACAGAGGTCCGACACCTTACCCCTAGACCTCCAGGTCACCCATAAACACAGTAAAACTATGATGAGAGTACATACCAAATATCAACGCTTATCTTGGTCAAATGATCTAATCTCTAAAGAGTCAATATGTCGATAGACGGACTACTGATGAAATTTAAATCGAGGTTTGACGCTCGATAAATATACTGAGGATGTTTTTTCCTAAGCCTTTCTCCCTTCTTCCTCCACACAAATGTGGGTACACATTACTTAAAAAAACCTTTCTCTTACTAGAGTAATGAGTTATTATGCGTACCTTAAAGGATAGTGAAATGTGGTGACAAAACAAGTCGAATAAAATTTATTATTATTATTTAGCAGCGCGTCTTACTACCCGTTCGGGTTATACGCTTTAAGTACTAATTACGCTAATGGATTAGGAATTGGGAAGATTGAATCAAAGGAAGTGAGCCCGCATTTGCGTGGAGAGAGAGAGAGAGAGAGAGAGAGTGGAAATACATTTAGGAAAGACTACACCCCAGTTCACCCGACTGAGATTCGAAACTCGATCTCCCCGTCCTCAGCAGTAGAGCTCAACACGACTAGCGCGTTAGCCGACTATGCCACCGAGGCAGGTTAATAAATTGTAAAAACCCCGACAATATTTTCGTAAGTCACGGCCGAGTCTGAATCATCGCCCGAATGAAAGGTTATTTTATCGCAACCGATGATTCATCTGAAACCTACTTCCACAGTCAAGTATTGCCATGATGATGATGATGTTGATTGGCCATTGTTTGTATTACGTGAGCTGCTCATGGGTGTAAACCAGATACTAATGAATAGCGAGCATTACTTTGTCACTTCCCGGAGTTTACACAGCCATTACTTCACGAAATCTGGTGTTTTCCGTGAATCACATCAGTGGGGAAAAGGGACAGTTGCAGAACACATTCGGGCGTGGATCATGGCGGGAAAGAAAAGAGCGCCAGTGTAGTTTAGAATATTTATTTTTATTTTTTAGTCATCATTAAAAAAAATAAAAAAATTGGCCCAAGTTAATATAACATTTCTCAGTTAATAAATAATTTTTCGTAGCACACAGCAATAACTTTACCAGATAAATGTTCTATTCAAAGGAATCTTGAGCCGTTTAGTTTTATCTAAGATTTTACCAAAAAAAGGACATCGAACAGAATTAAAATAGATTCACATTTAGGGAACGAGTAGATAGTAGGTGATTTCAATGAGTGAAATATAGTATGGTTAACAAGATGGGGAAAGTATAATCTATTGTCTAAAAGAACAGCTGGCTCATTGACATAAGGAATATATTATAGTCTCTTACTGACCAGACAGTAACTAAAAAATAAATAAAATAGAGATGACTTTCATAGTGAAGGACATTAATTTGGTTTTGATAAATATTAAGAGCGTGCATCACATTCCAATCAACTCTGTGATCCTGTCGGCTAGAAATCTTAAATTTACACCAACATATTTGCAAATGGATCATTTCTGATTAAACATTAATGGAGATAGAGAGTTAATAGAAGTTCCTAACACTGAACATTGTTGAAATATTAAATGATATTTGGATAACAACTGCATTGAAAAGGACATTTTTGACCATTTTAGAATGGCTTCACAGACAAGCACTGTCCACAAATCTTCATTCTGTCACAATAAAGACATACTGTAGTTATTAACAAGAAACTCTGTTGCTCCGTTTCCCATCGTCACCACGGGGAATTTCGAGTAATCATTCAAATACGAATGTACTGTACACATCTCTGGCATATCTTGATATTTTCTCTACTCCCAAACCTCGCGCGAGCCGGGAGCTGAGTTGGGCCCGCTATGATGCCTCCTAGTATATATTTTAGTTTCAATATACTTCTTCATAAACTATATACGAGTACTACATCTTTTAAATCCATGCAATTAGCAAGTGTATTGAATTATTTTTAAAGTAGTTTCAGATAGTAAAAATTGCAAATAGTTTTAGGGCGTTTATATATTTACAGATCTAATTCGTAGACATTTCAAATAAAAGGGTAGAAATATTTGATCTTTAGGTAATTAGAGGCGGATGTTAACTGATAAACGTTTTAGTAGCTGTTGCCTTTTGCGAATAGTTGTAAAACGAGTTTACCTAAGAGGATCAATAAAAGGACATAATTGGAGCAAATCAATAGTTTTTGAGAGGTTAATACTATGCTGTCTCAAGTCAAAAAACTTACTAGGTTTAGTTGCAGTATGTTTATTATTTGAAAGAAACTTGAATATTTGATATTTTAGGTGGTGAAGGGAATAGTCTTGTATTATTTTCTCAAATACTTTAGAGAAGAAAGTATTTACTAGAGAAAGTGTCCTTTAGTGACAAACATAAACATTAATATTATTATTATTATTATTATCATCTTCATTTTCATGGTGAGATTAGGCATAAGCCTTCTCTTACATTTAACCATGTCTTAAGTTAACACTACATTAAATTTATCAAATTACTGTCATTAAATAAAACTCAGGAGACAAGTACAAGAGGAAAACATAAAACGTATGAAACAATGCAATGGGATAAACACGCAGAGAGCCAGCAACCGAAACAGTAATCAACTTGAACATAGTATCTCTAAGCTTCCGCAAGTATGGAGTAACATGATCTCAATATTTCAGATTTAAGATATATCGAACACACACATTAAGCAGCCTCTGAAGTCGAGTGGCCAGAGTTCCCGTTAATTCGCTAAACACAACATCACAATAATCAACATGAGGAAGAACAAGTTTCTGAAGCGCCAAGGCCTTGATATTTACTGGTAATAATCGCTTGAATCTCTGTAGTATGCATTGTAGCAAAAGTTATTATTTACATATAGCAGTCACATGGTCAGTCCAAGTCAGGTTTTCATTAATAGTAAGTCCTAAATTACGTAAAGTAGTTGAGAAGGATATGGGTTCAGAGTTGAGTTCAATGTTTAGATGATATCATTTTGGAACCTATATTAATACCATTTGATTTCTTTGGATTCAAAGAAATGTTATTTTTCTCGGACCAGTAATGTATGGTCTTAAGATCTGTATTTATTTGATGTATATCCGTTTATATTTCCAAATGGGTGGGAAGATATATAAATCTGTAGAGCATGCGCGTAAAGATAACACTTACAATGAGAGATTCTGTCAGATAAATCATTAATAAATAAC
This sequence comes from Timema shepardi, assembly GCA_902151425.1. Lineage (NCBI taxonomy): Eukaryota > Metazoa > Arthropoda > Insecta > Phasmatodea > Timematidae > Timema > Timema shepardi. The sequence continues at coordinate 53,247 of CABFVX010002214.1, read as the reverse complement.
GAGAACAAAAGTGGGCCTAATGTAAAGCCTTTGCCACTAGGGGTGACCTGGCGGTCTAGGGGTAAGGTGTCAGACTTCTGTGCTGGCGGCCGGGGTTCAATCCTCGGTCCCGGCAAAGATTTATCTGATTACCAAACCCTTCCTTCACCTCTGACAAGACATCTTGTGAATGTGGGGAATGCCAGGCCTCCACCNCGGCACAGATTTATCTGATTACCAAACCCTTCCTTCACCTCTGACAAGACATCTTGTGAATGTGGGGAATGCCAGGCCTCCACCGTGGTTCGGATTCCACGTTAAACTGTAGGTCCTCCATTTCATCTCACAATCACCCTACCATTACACATTAGCGTAAGTGCGTACAAACCGAACGGGTAGTAAGAGGGTGCTAATAATAAAAATCCTCGACCTAGATTTATCTGATTGCCAAACCCTTCCTACACCTCTCACAAGACGTGTATTAATCATAACTTATGCCAGGCCTCCACCGTGGTTCGGATCCCCTGTTAAACTGTAGGTTCTCCATTTTATCTCCCAATCACCCTACCATTACACATTAGCGTAAGTGCGTACAACTCCAACGGGTAGTAGGACGCGGTGTTAGTAATGATAATAATGTATGTATTTATTATGACTGCAGGCTGAAATGAAATATAAAATAGTTGAAGACAATCAAGCTGGTCAGAAACGTCTTGCAGGCCACGAGTTTGCGAACCCTGTTCTAAAGCTAAGAAGATGCACCCGAATCTGCGAGGAAAATAGACCGTAAATCCACGATGAATCCCATATCTGAATCGACTCCTTGTTCAACCACATTTCCAAGGAGGGAGTGAGAGGGCCTAATTGAAAATTCCAATCCTGAAAATCACTGCTAATGCATCCCACCTCAATTCGAACCCTAATCCTCCCATCATTGTAAATCTAGCTAGTACGAGAATGATGACTTTACCAGCGTGCTCACAACCGGAGGTGCTTGAAGATCTAAATATTATTATTATTATTATTATTATTATTATTATTATTATTAGCACCGCGTCTTACTACCCGTTCGGGTTATACGCACTTACCCAAATGTGTAATGGTAGAGTGATTGTGAGATGAAACGGAGGACCTACAGTTTAACGTGGAATCCGAACCACGGTGGAGGCCTGGCATTCCTCACATTCACAAGATGTCTTGTCAGAGGTGAAGATCTAATTAGCTTGTTGATGATACTTTGACCTTTAATATAACCTATTTATATTTTCAACATTGAATATTATGAAAATGATTAATAAAATGAAGAGTTAGTTTGTTTGTCTGTCACGAACACTGTAAAATATATACCGTATGTAAAGGTCTGAAATTTTAAAATTGGTAGCCCATGTACACAATTATGTGCACCTCGAAGCCAGAATTTTAAATTTATGATTTGATTTTTTTTAAATTCATTAAAAACTGGGCCGGAAGAAATAAAATCAAGATTTTAAGGTCTAATTGAAGTGAAGAAAATATTTGCCCGGGAAAGCTACGTAATGCATTGTATGGTTACACCGGAAACACTGGGTACTTCTATTTTCAACATTGAATATGAAAAAGGATTTTAATCGTTATGTTCAACAATAATCGTGTAAGATAGTAGTTATGTTGTATACACTGTGTCTATAAGCCTATAGACTACTCACATATTTACACTGAGGGGTTTGTGAAGATGAAGGTAGAGTTGAGATTAAATGTACACGTATTTTCTTGGAGGGAGGGTGATAAACTATTTTGTAAAACCACCCTCAGTACACTCGGCCGAGATTCGAATCTGGAAATCCCCGTCATAGGCAGTCTAGTCTATTGCGAGAGAAGTGCCTTAGAGCATGGCACGCACCTTCAAATGTCCTTCTAGACTAGTATTTAAAAACTGAAAAAAAGTTAGTTTTAGTCAAAAGTAGAAATGACTGATCCATATGCTTACAAATTAACTTGTGAGATGAATGTCCGGCGACAAAGCTGTCAGAACTAAATCTCGTCTCAACGCAGAGAATAATTGTCAAGCTGCTCGACAAGATGTAATCCATCCTTACGTCAATGTGTGTTAAGTCCTACAATGACTGCATCTGTTGAGATTTCTCCAAACATCGCTGTCGTCTTGAAAGAAAGCTACCACATTGTTTACCCGCTAAATTCATACCCTGGTCTACAGCTCTAACTCAGATTTGTCAACAACTGAAGATCAAGGATCGTTCACACTTTCAAGATTCATTACCATCGATTATTCGAGAGGTTACCAAGTGGTAACAGATTGTCCTACACTTAAGCTCATTTGGTAGCATGTGAGCTAAGAATACAGAGCTAAACTCTCGGCATAGCCAAAAAATAATTTTCATTTGTAAAATTGGAGTTAGATGATTGATTGATTTTAGCACCGCGTCTTACTACCCGTTCGGGTTATACGCTTTTAGTACTAATTACTCTAATGTATTAGGAATTGGGAAGGTTTAATTAGAGGAAGTGAACCCGCATTTGCGTGGAGGGAGAGTGGAAAACCATTTAGGAAAAAACCAGTTCACACGAACGAGATTGGAACCTCGATCTCTCCGTCCTCAGCAGTCGGGCTCAACACGACAAGCGCGTTAGCCAACTACGCTACCGAGGCGGGTTGGAGTTAGCCGTATTACAATGATTAATAAACGTCCAGGGGCTAAGTTAAGTTAGTATGTAAGTCGTGTGCTAATATGTCCGTTCAGAAATTGCATGTTAAATACCTAAATAATAAATAGTACCGTGCACCACAAATAATCTCCTTCTCGTTTATTCTAAAATATAAACATTTACTAAAAAACTATTAAGATTTATTAAACAAAATAATATAAATTGTTGCAGAAACACTTCACAAAAAAACTCCTAAGTGAAATAATATACACTGTTATAGAATAAATGAGAAAATAACATATCTGTACATCAAAGACCATTGCAATCAATTAATTTTTTTCAAAGTGCTCCATAAACAAATATATGTTTGCGTATAGTAAAAAAACATTGTTTTTATAACAAAAATATTCCTGATTAAAAAATTTGGAGGTTCCATTGAAAGTTTGTAGTGTTTGTATGGTTTCTAAAATCAGGTATATAATGCCATTTATTTGAAGTATTTAATTATGGGGAAGTTTAATTGGTATACAACAAATTAATAATGCAATATATCTCGTTAAAAATTGATTGTACGTATGTACAGTACATATATATATATATATATATATATAAGTATTTTTCTATATATATAAAAGTATTTTTCTATTAATTCTTTCAAAAATCTGCAGCCATAAAATTAAATTTAGTTTCTTTAATATAAGCTACGTCTGTATTAATAAGGGGGAAAGAAGGGTTATTCGATATGTAGCATTCAGCGACATGAGTGTACAAATAAAATAAATTAAACTTACCCCATCATACTGTAGCTGATGTCAACAGAGAACACTAACGCGAGTTACAATCAAAACAGACCCACTCATCCGCGCGTTGGATGTAATACTGAACCCCGATTGTGTATTAGATTTGTGCCAAAGATCTTTCGTTGTGAAGATGTTCTACTCACCCCTAGTTTAGGAGGAGCTTTGGACTGAAAGGAACATTCTAGATGTATATTCTCATGCGCGTGTGCGTTTCACGAATGCTCCATGTGTGCCCCGCACCCCTTTTTCCCGTCGTTATTTTTCTGGGTTGCTTTGAATATATAGTGGCGTCTGAGCGTTCAGACGTCACTATTGGGCGTGATCAGATTGGTAGCAGGATAAGCTCTAGCTTCGAGTAATATAAAATGTAAGGTCAAAATTTATTTTCGGCTTTATTAATATTTCTTATTTATTTCATGTTAACTTCTTAACAAAATTCTTTTTTTGTTATTTAATCTTAAATGTATAATTATTGTATATACGCTCGACTTCACTTCTAAGTCGATTAGTTACACGATCGAGACATGTATATCGATGATCGATCTTTATTTTGTTCTTCGATAAAAATAAAAAATAAAAATCGACTATAAACTTTAGGATGTTTACGATATGTTACCATCGACAAAAGAGTCGATTTTGAATCTCATGAATATTGTATTGTTCGGTCTTTTGATAATAAATTTAAATATTTGTATGGATTCAGTAAAGCTTCTAAAATTCAATGATAGTTATTTTATCCATGACGTTTCAACGTTAACTTTTGCAATTTGTTGTTGTTATGACAAAATGGTATAGTTGTTAATATATATAAAAAAAGGAAGGAATGTAAATATTTGGGTAGAATACTAAGTAAATATTATTGGGCTAGTTAAATTGCTGTATATGAAATATTTTTTATAATTATCCAACTAAGGATAACCTCTTTAATGATCTATTGTCTTGTAACACATGCACTCGTAAATAACTTCCTAGATATTGTTTTTTAAGTGATCAATGCCATTTTACAATATTGGGTTAATTTATGATAATGGCTTTTTTTTAAGTACTAAAATTTGTTTAATAATATAAACCATGCGGGTTTTCCCTAAATATATTCATACATATATTGCTTGCATACGCTAAGCTAATGATGTCTCAAATATTTCGTTAATATCAATTTTGTCATATTATATTAATTATATATATATTTCTCAAAGGATTGATTGCCTGTTAAATAAATACTAACTTGAAAACATTTACTATTCTTATTCATAGCTTTAATCCACCATATCCTATGTATTTTATGTGTTATTGATTGAGTCTTTATTCTGGTGTACCTTTATTAGAGATTGATTCTTCGTTCTTTTAACTATCTCTGGAGATAGACCGTTCTCTTATTGAACTCCGCAACGGGTGGGAGTTGCGGGGTCTGAGTTTTGAATGTTTGTCCACAGACAATCAAAGCAAAGAACTCCAAGCACTCGCTCCTATTGCCATTTTTTGCCCCGTTATATTTTTGTTTTATTTGGACCTTTTGTATTCCCCTTAATCTTGCTAAGCAGGGTTCATATATTACGTATTTTCAAATAATTACATATTTTACTACACATTTTAACTGATTTTACTATATATTCATGTAAATTATTTGTAGGTTAATTCTTAGAGATCCAAGACGGAAAATTTACCCTATATTTTTATCGGAAAATTTTCCAAAGCATAAAACTTTCAATTATTATTTCTGTAGATTAATTTCAACTGATTAAATTGATAATAATAGCAATAATAATAATTAGTGGCAGTAATAGTAGTAGTGATAAACACCTGCTTCGGTCGATACATGGTCCAATGTGCTACTCTCGCAACAGACTATACTGCCGATGACAGAGAGATCGGAGCTAGCTTCAACCAGTTCATCTCATTACACCCTGTCCCTATCTTGAGCTAGTTCTATCCAGTCCATCTCATTACATCCTACCTCTATATTGAGCTAGTTCTATCCAGTCCACCTCATTACACCCTATACCTATCTTGAGCTAGTTCTATCCAGTCCATCTCATTACATCCTACCTCTATCTTGAGCTAGTTTTATCCAGTCTATTTCATTACACCCTACCCCTATCTTGAACTAGTTCTATCCAGTCCACCTCATTACACCCTTTCCTAGTCTTGAGCTAGCTCTATCAAATCCCTCTTATTACACTCTATCCCTATCCCGAGCTATTTCTATCCAGTCCATCTCATTACACTCTATCTCTATCTTGAGCTAGTTCTATCTAGTCCACTTCATTACACCCTATCCCTATCTTGAGGTAGTATTATCCAGTCCTCCTCATCACACCTTCTCTTTTTTTTATGTCCATTCTAATGTTATCCTCTCATCTGCATCTAGGTCTTCCCGATGGTCTAGTCCCATGGATTTACCAGTCAATACTCCGAACACGATTCTAGATTCTGCTGTTCGTGATGCATGTTCTACCCACCCTAATATACGAGCTTTTGTCAACCTAGCAAGTATTGAAATGAATACATGGTATATGACTCATCATTATTTAAACGCTTTCACCCTTCACTCCACAAATATCTTCCTAAGTCCCTTGTTTTCGAATACTCTAAATTTGTTTTCGTCATTTAAGGTAAGAGAGCAGGTTTCACAACCATAGAAAATAACCGGTAAAATGATTGTTTTGTATATTCTGAGTTTTATATTCCTTGAAAGCAGGCGAGAGGTCAACAACCTACTGAATGAATAGTAGCATGCATTTTCCAACTGTATTATTTCCCTATTTTCTACTCTAAAGGCCGATCGATTCACACAGAAAGCCAAGCTAAGCTATGCCTTGCTACGACGCGCTATGTTTTCTCCTATTGCTGGCCGGGCAATTTTTCCACCTCCCATCTTGAGCCATCTTATGTTGCGCATGCGCATAACGCAACTTGGGCTCCGTGTTGAATAGACGCAGTGCTGGTTTGGTGAAAATAACTAAATAAGTGTTGAAGTTTAGTTTTCAGTTTGTTTCACGTGTATTTAAATTATATTCTATTTGGGTTTTGTATATAATAAATATTTTATATTAAAATGGAAGCGTTAATTGAACTATTCAAACCTCTACCTTCTAAATTTTCTTCGTCTTCCAAAACAGCTGCTAACAGCAGCATCTTCTCGTCCTCAGTACTATCATCTGAACTCGAACAAGACATGTTGGAGAACTCCATCAAAACTAAACTTCACTGGAGAAGACCAGAAAGAAACAACACTGAATTCGGGAGGAAACGAGAGGCCATTGCTTAGCTCAGCAATTAATGTGAAACCAGAATGACAAAGTCTTAGCAGAGGACAGCACAGCATAGCTTAGCTTAGCATTCTTTGTGTATCGGCCTTAATGTCGTTATTTATTGTTAAAACTGTACCTTACTATTTAAATTCATTAACCATCTCAAATGATAGATTGTTCAAAGTAATCTTTAAATTATTGTCCCCAATTTGTGTTCTCTGTGTAATTATATACTTAGTTTTTAAGCGCTCACTTCTAAGTCATTAATAACATTTCTGAATTTTTTGCAACAGCTTTCTTACCCAACAAAGTTAAATCACCTGCATATCCTATTAGCTGCATTGCACTGTTTAGTGTTAATCCTTCCATAATCCCTTCATTAGCCTAATTGCATACTCTAGGCTAGATTAAAAAGTAATGGGGAAAGTGCATCTCTGTGTTTAAACCCATTATGTATTTCAAAAGTATCTGATGACATCCAGCCCGTATTCAAGCGTATCTGTCGAGCAAACATACATCGATTAGCCTGACAAGATTTTTTGTCATCCCAAAGTTAACACAAATTTAATATAATATGATTATTTTAACTAAATCATAGGCTTTTTTAAAGTATATCTATAGTTGTTTTATCGCCATGTTGTATTACCAGTTTTTTCCCCTTAAATTTGCTGTATAGTCAAAATCTGATCCGTTGTTGATCTATTTCGTCGAAATCCACACTGATGAACCCCAATTATTTACTCTGCATATGACGTTAATCTCCTTAAAATTATGATTGATACAATTTTATAGCTTGTTGATAATAGTGAGATACATCTATAGTTATTATACTCTTGTTTTATCCCCCTTTTTTGGAAATGGGTATTAAAATAGCACCCTTCCATTCTTATGTTAATATTGCATGGTTCCATTTATGGAACAAAACAGTTTATGAATTTCTATTACTAACTTTTAACGACCATCCTTTATTAAATCTGCTGGAATTGAATCTATACCTGAAGCTTTATGGTTATTAAACTTTATAATACCTTCTTTTACTTCACTATTACTTGGCTTTGGGACTAGTGGCTCAGCCGTATGTCTTTTGATACACTCAGCCAATTCTTATCCTTCACGAACATTCAAAATATACCTGATGTGGTCGTTCCATCTACCCAGAACCTCGCTACTGTACCATCAGATTACTATTATCATATTTTACTAAATTGGCATTAGCATCGATGTTCACATGTTCCAAGGCGTCACCCTTGCGTTAGACTGTATTTCCTGTGACATAAATATTTAAAAAAAATCTAAATGGTTTACCATTCTAACTACACTAAAATGGGGGTACATTTCCTCTAAAATTATACTTTCCTCATTACTATTAAAATAGCGTAGTTAATGTATGCGTATAAGTCGAACGGCTAATAATAGATTAGAAGAATATCTATCAACCCTATTTATACAATCATAAAATAGAGTAAATGTATATATGGACAGATTAAGGTATACATTAAATTACATAAATATTTATAGGATAATTATCATATCTGTTAATACCTAAATAAAGTTCCTTGGTTTGATTATTTTTGCTATTTTGTTCTAACTTGATAACTTTGCCCTTTAAATACGCTCTACTTTTGTTTCATTTAACACTAATTTTAATTTTTAAATGATTCATTAATTGCATATAGGTAAATAGGAAGGCTTAGAGAAAAAAACAAGGTATGTTATTTTATTTTTACTCATATACCTGAATTTGTTTATTCTTACGTAAATGATTACATTTAATTACTAAACGGTGTTAAAATACTGTTTGGTAGCTGTTATAAAAACTATTATATATAGAAATATGTAACGTTTTCAAATATAGTTATAATATATCTCACTTTCTTCTTTCTTCTAAATGTGTTTTAATAAACAATGGCTACTGAGGGTGTTGAGATCAAAGCAAAGGAGATTTGACATAAAAATTTAAAAGCTTTGATCAGCCCTATATATTATTCAAATATGTTTTAAATTTTAATATGAAGTAGATTTTTAATAATTCGTTATCTGGTTTGAATTTGATCATTTATTAATATATATATATATATATATATTTTATGAAATTACAATATCTATATATTAAGTTTGTTTAGAGAAATGTTAATTTTTTATTTCAAATAATTAAAGGATTACTTCCAAACTAAAGAAAAATTGATCCAAAGTAAATATATGTATCATGTCAATACTTAATTGCCCATTACAGCCCAGATCAAGGACAAGAGTTCAATGGAAAAGTCACTGTTCCCATCAAGAGCCTCCTTTTCTCCTTTTTTGTTTGTTTGTTTGTTTTGTTTTATACCTTGTCCCAAGTTGGTGTAAATGCCCCAGATGTTAATTTATTGGCCAATGGGATCTCCCCATTATTCTTGTATCTGAAGTAGGGTTAATCATCCCATTACTTGGAGAGGATGTATTTTTTTGAAAAGGCATCCAAGGCCTTCCAGTTCTTGCAGAAGTGTCGTTGCCACTTTTCTCAGCAGAAGGGGAAAAAAAAAAAAAAAAAAANNNAAAAAAAAAAAAAAAAAAACCGCACTTAAATCTTGTTCGGTGTACAGTTTGTAACAAAACTCACTACACAATGTAAAAGGTTGCCTAATTAATATGAGTTTGTCGTTTGAGTCATATTATGTTGTAATATTGATTGGTAAAATGTGTTTCAAACAAACTAAGATATTTAACTTCCAGGGCGTTAAAGCGTGTATTGTATTCTTTTTAAAATTGTATATTCTTTTTGGTTGACCATTCGAGCCCACTGGAATGAATACATTTTGTCCGAAAATAAACATTATTTGGGACGTTTTATAATATTTTGACTACCGTATAAAAATGTAATATTTATTAAAGTTTTGATGATATATTATTTAAAAAATTTAAAAATTCTATAGATAAAATAAATCAGTTTTTATAGGAATAAAAATGTTATAAATAGTTCCCAAAATATTTATTTTAGAGCACAAATTTGTTAATCAAAAGAATACAAATAGCTTTGCTTACAAAAATATATATAAAAAAAATTAAAACCTTGATCTAACACGATTAAGAAACATTATCCACAAGGACACTATTTAAGCAACAGCAACATAATTCACCTGGAGAGATTATGGAAAATCACTATGGAATATACAATCTCTATTGCAGTAAATCAAAGATAAACTATGTCCTCTCGAGCTAGTCATACCTATTAAACTATTTCTTAAGAGAGTAAAAGCAGAAACTGAGATAATTTTAACATTTTATTTAATTTTTGGCTGATTATTTGTAATATCTTTATTTAACAATCCTTTGGGGACTTTCTCTAATATTTTCATAGCCAAATAAAAAGTGACAAGTTTAAATCTTTTACTGGTGTAAACCTGAACGGCTAGTAAGAAGTGGTGCTATAAAAAAATTAGTAAATCTTCTAATAGTAAATCTCAATACACAGGTTAAAGTTGTTTTTATAACAATAAAAATGTTTGATAATTTTCTTAACACCACCTCTTACTACCCATTCAGGTTGTAAGCCGATAAGGTATTTAACAGCGTTAATTTTATAACATAAGTGTGTTAGTGAACACTCACTTAAAATGTGATTAGCTAGTTCCTGAAAGTATTCCTAAGGGTGTGTGTGAGGAGGAATTTCTCACTTCAAGTTGAATTTGAATCAAAATATCGAGTTTTTGTTGTTGTTGTAGAGTAGTGTAAAGCAATATTTGTACAATAAATATTTCAAGTTGAATTTCTGTAATAGCTCCATACCTATACCATAAATAAGTACAGATATAATTTTATTTTATTTTTGTAAATTTATTCGCGAAAAAATGTATAATCACACTTATCTAAATTTTAAATACATTTTGTATAAATTGTATCATTTTTTTTAACTAGACAAAAGGAAATATTGAAAGAATCTATTTTCCATGAAATAATATCTTAAAATTGAATGAAATTAACTAGAATAGGAATTTTCGCGAACACAAAACGAGTTTTTATATTAGTCAAATTTTTCAAGTTTTATAAAAATCGTTGAGTTCGAAAAGCTAATAAAACTCGACTCTAACTCAAATTTTCGAGTACTCACCCACTCCTACTATATACTATGGTTACTCTAATGATTCCTTTCAAAAGTCCACTTTGAATTGATCACACGGATAATGTTACTTACTTGAACTGGAGAATCTGGAGTTCAATTCCCAACTGGGCGAGTTGATGTTAAATGTCAAGAGAATTATGATGTATAGTTTTAATTTTCACTCTCATCACTTGTTTACCTTAAACAAATAGTTCAAGTAGTACTGACTTCAGTAAGTAATAATACAAATAAAATCCGCATCGATGTTCATATGTTCTAAGGCGTCACCCTTGCGTTAGACTGTATTGCCTGTTACATAAATATTTAAAAAAATCTAAATGGTTTACCATTCTAACTACACGAAAATATGGGTACATTTCCTCTAAAATAATACCTTCCTCATTACTAACCAAATAGCGTATTTAATGTATGCGTATAAGTCGAACGGCTATTAATATTATTATTAGCACCGCGTCTTACTACCCGTTCGGGTTATACGCACTTACACTAATGTGTAATGGTAGGGTGATTGTGAGATGAAATGGAGGACCTACAGTTTAACGTGGGATCCGAACCACGGTGGAGGCCTGGCATTCCTCACATTCACAAGATGTCTTGTCAGAGCTGAAGGAAGGGTTTGGTAATCAGAGGCTAGTAATAGATTAGAAGAATATCTATCAACCCTATTTATACAATCATAAAATAGAGTAAATGTATATATGGACAGATTAAGGTATACATTAAATTACATTAATATTTATAGGATGATTATCTAAAATGGGTCCTTATTTTATGATACAAATTAATCTCCAAAGTATACATTTCGAGCCCTCCTCGGTGGCGTAGTTGGCTAACGCGCTTGTCGTGTTGAGCCAGACTGCTGAGGACGGGGAGATCGAGGTTCGAATCTTGGTCGGGTGAACTGGGGGTGGTTTTTCCTAAATGGTTTTCCACTCTCCCTCTCCACGCAAATGCGGGTTCACTTCCTCTAATTCAACCTTCCCAATTCCTAATCCATTAGAGTAATTAGTACTTAAAGCATATAATCCGAACGGGCAGTAAGACGCGGTGCTAAATATTATTATTATTATACCTTTCAATTTGTGAAATACTATACAACGACCACAAAAGCAGAGCTTCTATACCAGGGTTCTTCAACCTTTTTATGTTCTAGGGCCAAAGGTTTAGTCTTTTGTTGGCTCGCGGATCGCGATACTGTACCAGCTGCAATGTTCGGATTGGATACATATTCAAATACACATGTCAACTCATACTTAAACACTTACACCCACACTAGGGATTAGGACTGTCTCCGACAGTTGAAGTTCCATATTTCTCGAGAATAATGTTCTCAGTTGTTATTTCCCGGTTCAAAGTTTTTTTTACACCAAACGTAATATTTTTCTTCACGTAAAAAACAAAAACTGTTTATGTAAAAACGTAGAATACTTAAATAAACTATGTATATATTTAATTAGTTTACTAAGTAAAATGTGTATTTGTATTTGTTATTTTTTCTCTTGAAATAATTTTATAATTTTCATGAGCCAGCTGGCCGCAAAAAAATGTTACCGCGCACCGTGGGTTGAAAACTCCTGTTCTAGATATTAATGTTGTAAACTATTTCTTTATATTTATAAATGCTGAGAAGGTACATTAAATTATATTTATGTTCAAGAACAAATTTAACATACATTGAACCACCTCGGTGGCGTAGTTGGCTAACGCGCTTGTCGTGTTGAGCTCGACTGCTTAGGACGGGGAGATCGAGGTTCGAATCTCGGTCGGGTGAACTGGAAGTGGTTTTTCCTAAATAGTTTTCCACTCTCCTTCCACGTAAATGCGGGCTCACTTCCTCTAATTCAACCTCCCCAATTCCCAATCCATTAGAGTAATTAGTACTTAAAGCGTATAACCTGAACGGGTAGTAAGACGTGGTGCTAAAAAAATATACATTGATACTATTTATTTTTATTGAGTATCGCGTGGCGTCTTTGCATATCTACACTAACGGGGTAAGGATGAGGAATGTATGATTTTATAGAAACTGTACCCATATGCGTGGTGAGAGAGTATGTGAAATCATTTAGGGAAAAACCCACTTTCAGTACACCCGATAGGGACTTAACCCTCACCTCCCCCATCTCTGGTAGACAAGACTATGACGAGTTGAATATCTTAGTTCAAGTGATCACCGGTTTGATCTCGAACAAAGAGGGCGTTACACACAATAAAGTATGAGGGAGAGAAGTGTTTGAAGTTCCAAGAGGTTTAAGAGCTCTGTCATAATCTTTATAAAACCTTTCATGGAAAGCAACCGGAAAATTTACGTTGGACGCTTTCCAATCTGAGACCAGTTAAGGTCATGGAATATCAAGCCACACTGGTTTTAAGGTGGGATTGAACAAAACACAAGCTAAGGTCAGTAATGCTGTAGTTTTTACAGCGAAATTTTGTTTAGGCCAAAGTAAATAAAATGATGCTTCACTAAATGTGTTTATTTTAATTCTGTACACATGGTAGGCCTGGTACTAACAGTTCTTGAATATTTGTCATAAGCATAATTGAATTTGTTGAGAAACTATTTCAATGAACAGCTCGAGTTTCTCATCAACAACTGGTGATATAAAACTATATATAACAAATCAAACTAAACGCATTTTCTGAAAAGATATTTTATTTAATAGCTCTAAATAATATTTTTACTATAAAGACTGCAAAAATGGTGGCCTTAATTCACTTTACCCTTCATTCCACCTTAATAATAATAATAATAATAATAATAATAATAATAATAATAATATCCTTTATTATAGTGCTGGCCAACATTCGTGTGACTTATGACAGGCTAGCACTAAAAAGTACACAAGTACCTTACAAGCACATATAATAACGAAATATAATAATCAATATTAGTTAAATTATGATAAATAATGATGAACAATTAAAAAAAATTAGGACATAATTATTAATGATAGATGTTAAAAATAATAAATAAACGAGTATTAAAAGTGTAAGTATTTAAAAAGGATAACAATAAGCAAAAAAATAAATCAGAATAAAGTAAAATTAAATATTCGAGGCCGAGCCTATACACGGTAAATTAGTTAAAAGGGAGTTCCTTAAATAACTCTCTGAGTTTGGCTTTTTTTTAATGATAAAAGTCGAATTCGACAAATCTAGAATTATCGCTGTGGATACAATAGCCTATAGAGGTCACCTTGAAAGAATTGTTGAGAGAAAACAATTTTTGTTTACGATAAGCCCGAGAAGGGGCATGAATACCTACATGATCAAGGACAAATTTACAGGAAATATTGCTATTGGGTGGATATATTAAAAACAAAAAGGGCATCACAGTAAAATATAGGCGAGAAGAGAGTTCGGAGCCCTAAAAGGTTTCGAATTCTGTCATAATCATAATAAATTGGGTTAGTAAAGAATTTATCAAAGCACGCAGCACCAAATTCTCGCTGATCGTTTTCCAAATAGAGAGTCAGTTCAGGTAATGGAATTCCAAGCAACACTTGCAAATTCTAACTTAGATCTATCCAATAATAATAATAGTGAAAATACATGTTGATTAGCAACAGGAAAGCTCAGTCCTCATATTTTCCCATGAGGTGTTGAAAGCTACTCTAAACACACGGTCTCTAGTGTTTTATAATCCTCCGTGGGAAGGTTATATTATCTCACTTCTCTGTTGGTTGATTCTGGTGAAATATGAGCCGGTGTAGATCTTAGTCTCGAAAACAACCCAAAGCTCGCATTGTCTTGTAGACTAGCTTCCACCAAGGTTGTCCGACATTTCAAAACACAATGCTCAAACATTTTGGAACACTAGACGCGGTGACATAATTTATTCTACTCTGTTAGCATGCCATTACACTTAGTTTCGAACTCCTTTTCTTAAGACTGGGTTCAGATTCATGCATAGCGTATAAATAATAGCTAATAGTGAGCCGCCTCTTGTTTTAATAGTCGGCGCTCCTGGTTACCGATATAGAGTTCTTGGGTTCGATTCCTGAGGGTACTATTGATTCCCCCCTTCCCCCTTGAAACGGGAACTTAACTATGGTCACCATGATCTGGTTTATTAGGCTAAAGTTATGTTTGATATTTACACTGGCTCCACACCTTTATGATCACTATCATGACGTCATCTCATTGCTGGTAAGACGAGTAGAATATCTCCAAGGTATATTCTGGGAGACGTTCTGTTCCCACAAAGCGGCTACTACAGTAGCCCCATGGCTTCTTTGGTGCTGACTGACAGCTCACAGCTGACAGCTAAAAGCTTTGAAAAGTTACCAGACCCAATTATGTATCCCTATGCCGAACCATATGATTTGCAAAAACATGTGTTTAGCAGCTGTCACTTCTGACGGTCAAAATTTAGGTACATACCTAAATTTTGACTGTCAGAAGTCAGCTGTGTGCTGTCAGTCAGCACCAAAGAAGCCATAGGGCTACTACATAAACGCCGACCGAAACTGGATATTACACATCTCACGGTCAAATATGCCAGACGCTAATAGAAAAGAAAAAAAACCCAGTGTATAACACATAATGCACACGTAGTTATTATTATTATTAGCACCGCGTCTTACTACCCGTTCGGGTTATACGCACTTACGCTAATGTGTAATGGTAGGGTGATTGTATGATGAAATGAAGGACCTACAGTTTAAAGTGGAATCCGAACCACGGTGGAGGCCTGGAATTTCACACATTCACAAGATGTCTTGTCAGAGGTTAAGGAAAGGTTTGGCAATCAGATAAATCTGTGCCAGGACCTAGGATTGAACCCCGGACCCCTGCACAGAAGTCCGACACCTTACCCCTAGACCGCCAGGTCACCATTCTACATATTGAAAATAATGCTAATGACGGCTGTATCCGTAACCTTCAATCAATTTATTTTCACTTTATTCTGTTTTGTTTTTGTTGGCCGGTATGCGTGTATGATTAAACGAGCCCTTAGAAATCCTATTTCTGACCATGAAGGCTGGAGGATTAGGCCCGAAAGGTTGTACCACGTTTTATTTTCAAAATGTGTGGTTTTATCCTCTGCCTGGTGGAATGGTGGTGCAGTTAATCAAAGTTTTACCTACTGGTTTGAATAGACTATTTAGTTTATGTCGTAGACAACAAAACGCTTTACTAATTCTTCTCGTTATATTATATTTGTTTAATTAATTCTCCAATACTCTCTTTGACATATTGACCATGTCGGTGTAAGAGTCCCTAGTTTTACTCCCTACATGACTTAAAAACTTATCAATAGTGAAAGTTGAACTTCCACTTTCACAATTATGAATTAACACCCGGGGTATTGTGTCGTTGTAGTTGTTTTGGAGCTGGGTTAGTTTGTAAGTCGTGTGGTGATAATAATAATAATATTATTATTATCACCGCGTCTTACTACCCGTTTGGGTTATACGCACTTACGCTAATATGTAATGGTAGGGTGATTGTGAGATTAAATGAAGGACCTACAGTTTAACGTGGAATCCGAACCACGGTGGGGGCCTGGCATTCCCCACATTCACAAGATGTTTTGTCATAGGTGAAGGAAGGGTTTGGTAATCAGATAAATCTGTGCCGGGACCGGGGATTCAACCCAGGCCGCCATCACAGAATTCTGACACCTTACTCCTAGACCGCCAGGTCACCTTGTGGTGATTATACAATCAGATCAGAAAGTACAATTATTGTTACAAAGCGTCTTGCTACTCGTCCAGGTTGGTCACATATTTACATTAATGAGGTAAGGATGAGGAAGGTAGGATTTAAACAGAATTGGCTTAAATTTGCGTGGATCGAGAGTTGTAAAGAAAAACTTAGGAAATACCATTCATAGTAAATATAAACCCGGGTGGTATTTGAATCTTAACCTCCCAATCACTGACCAATCAGAGTAGGCTATATGATTCACATTTATTCCGCATGCCCACCTATGCAGGTACAGTTGTGTTAGTTAATTATTATTATTATCATAATCACTTCTTACTACCCGTTCAGGTTATACGCACTTACGCTAATGTGTAATGGTAGGGTGAGATGAAATGGAGAATCTACAGTTTAACGTGGGATCCGAACCACGGTGGAAGTCTCGCATTCCACAAATTCACAAGTTGTGATTAATACACGTCTTGTCAAGAGATGAAGGAAGGTTTGGAAATCAGATAAATCTGTGCCGGGACCGAGGATTGAGCCCTGGACCCCCAGCACAGAAGTCTGACACCTTACCCCTGAACCACCATGTCACCGATTGTTAGTTAATAAAACCAACCCGTTTCGGTCCTGTGAGGTGAGGTGCGAGGGGATTTCTGGTGAGGCGCCTAGTCGGAATCAAAGCAATGTTAACAAAATGAAGAGTCTGTTTGTCTCTCATGAGTATTGCGTGATATCTACCACAAGCAGAAGCTTAAAATTAAAAAAAATTAAAATAATAATAGCCCCTGTTTACGATCGTGTGCACCTCCAAACAGTAATTTTAAAATTTTGATAAGTTAATTTTAAATTAATTAAAAACTGGATCGTTTGCAAAAGGGCCACGAGAATCGCAGGGCTTAAAGGCTGGAACATTAAAGTCCTTTTACACGTACAATCATTAAACTTAAAACACTTCCCCAAGTCAACTCCAGGTAGGCCTACTACTTCAAATAGTTGGAATATATAGTAATCAATAAACAATTGCGTGATTTATTAATCATTTTAAAGTAAAAGGTTTTTTTCTCAAGAAAATGAGTATTAATTAACACAATAGCTTTCAATGTTTGAGTGAGGTTTTAGTGTACAAAGTTTGAGAGCCCCTGATCTGAGACGTCACTCTCGTGTTAGACTGTGCTGCTAGTGACGGGGAGATCAGGGTTAGAATCCCAGTCGGGTCTACTGAGGGTGTTTTTTCCTAAATGGTTTCCAACTCTTCTTCCAAGCAGATGCTGGTATATTACCTCTAAAAGGCCTCCTTCCTCCTCCCTACCCCATTAGAGTAATCATCATATATACGTATAACCGGAACGGATAGTAAAACGCGGCTATTAAAGAAAAACAAAGTAAAACAAAGTAGGATGCATTGTAAAAAATAGTTATGACATCAACTCTGATTTTCGTATACCTTTTTGTGTGTGTGTTCTGTGAGTTTGTGCTATGTTATTAACTATGTCGTTTTATTGGTTATTGTCGTTCCCTGGTGCTTGGTCTGCAGATGTTTTCCCATGGTCCTACCCTCCCCTACCCCTCCTCCTATCGACTGAGGCGGACCTTGAAGAGATGGAGGGAAGGGTAAAGCAGAATGTCCCTGTCTCGGCTCGCTGTAATCCAAGTAACGCGGGCACCGCCCTTGTGATATTAACATCTTGGTTCTTCAAGTATGCTAGTGTAAGGCAGAAGCTACACGCATGCGCAGTCCTAGTCTTTTGCAACAATACATTCCCAATATTCACGGGCTCTAAGGGCGTTCACCATTGCACTGCCAGTCGATGTCCCCACTGCCTGTTTGTTTGTAAATTACATTTGTAATACACAAAGGAGAAACGAGATTTGGTATGAACTTGTCTGGGAAAAAGTGAGGATACTGTGAGTACATGAGATAGTAGAGGAAGCAATACTGAGATGGTATGGGCATGTAATGAGGATGTTGTAGTACATGAAATAGTAGAGGAAGCAAACCTGAGATGGTATGGGCATGTAATGAGGACGATGTAATACATGAGATAGTAGAGGAAGCAAACCTGAGATGGTATGGACATTTAATGAGGATGTTGTAACACATGAGATAGTAGAGGAAGCTAGACTGAGATGGTATGGACATTTAATGAGGATGTTGTAACACATGAGATAGTAGAGGAAGCTAGACTGAGATGGTATGGACATTTAATGAGGATGTTGTAACACATGAGATAGTAGAGGAAGCTAGACTGAGATGGTATGGACATTTAATGAGGATGTTGTAGCATCATGAGATAGTAGAGGAAGCTAGACTGAGATGGTATGGACATTTAATGAGGATGTTGTAACACATGAGATAGTAGAGGAAGCTAGATTGAGATGGTATGGACATTTAATGAGGATGTTGTAACACATGAGATAGTAGAGGAAGCAAACCTGAGATGGTATGGGTATGTAATGAGGATGTTGTAGAACATGAGATAGTAGAGGAAACAATTACTGAGATGGTATGGGTATGTAATGAGGATGTTGTAGTACATGAAATAGTAGAGGAAGCAAACCTGAGATGGTATGGGTATGTAATTAGGATGGGAAAAGATAGGATGCCAAAGAAAATTTTGAAAATAAAGTAAGTGTATAGTAAATAGACCGAAAGAAAGCTTAAGTTAGAGACTGGAGGAGCAGATAACAATAAGTGTGCAAGTGAGAGGAGAGGAATGGAAGAAATTAAAGGATGGTGGAAGGATAGAAGAAGATGGAGGCATTTTTTCAAAGTAGCCCGGCCACAGGCTGGAAACAGTTGATGATGATGACACACAGATAAAATAGGAAAAATACCCAAATTTATCTTAAATAATTTTCTTTTATGAACTCAGTGTTTAGTTGCATAATTTTTACAGCACGTCTTACTACCCATTTGGGGTATGTACTAGCTACACTAAGGTAGGTTGAATTTAAAAAAGTATATCTGCATTTGCGTAGGAAATAATGGAAAACCATTTAGGAAAACAACACCCAGAACCCTCTTCCGAGATTCAAACCCCAATCTCCCTGTCATCAGCAGTCCAGTATATTATGAGAGCGACGTCTTAGACCAGCGATTTTCAACCTTTCTCAACTCAGGGCACACTGAAGAAGGCGCTAAAATTGTCAAGGCACGCCGCTAGTTTTTAAGAAGAGATGTTATTATTAAAAAAACTACTTAGTTCAATGGCTATCATTCTAATAATTGCGTAATTTTTAAAAATAACGTTGATTATAGATTAAAAAAAAATATTCCTAATTTTTTTTCTTGCGTATTTTGGATATTTCTCCAGATTCCCGCGGCACACTTGCTAGCTAACCCTTCGCGGCACTTTGGTCAAAACATGCTGCATTAGAACATGCGGTCATAGAATTGGGTCAAGGTCATCTTAATATATATCTTAATGATTATATGACCTCACCCCTTTACTTCCTTCATTCTCTCAATCTTTCTCTCTCTTGTCTCCTTAATTCCCTCATCTTTACCTCCCTTATATACCAAATTCCTTAATCCCCGAACTCACTTATACCCTTAATTCATCCCTTTCCACCTTTATACTGTTCATTTCTTCATTCTTTCATTAACTTTTTTTTTAGCACCGCGTCTTACTACCCGTTCGGGTTATACGCTTTAAGTACTAATTACACTAATGGATTAGGAATTGTGGAGGTTGAATTAGAGGACGTGAACCCTTATTTGCGTGGAGGGAG
>CABFVX010002214.1:16336-33028 GCA_902151425.1 Timema shepardi | reverse complement strand
CCCCCAGTTCACCCGACCGAGATTCGAACCTCGATCACCCCATCCTCAGCAGTCGAGCTCAACACGACTAGCGCGTTAGCCAACTACGCCACCGAGGTGGGTCATTAACTAATTAATTTATCAAAACTATTAGTCAGAGACCTATTTGAATCACAGTTTCTAAAACTTTATATAAGTACCATACATGTAAAAAATATACACATAGGATTATAAACATTGACAAAATGTCTCTTGATCGTCGTTCCGAGCTGTCAAAAATTGCCACCATCCGTCAAAAGTGGTAGAGCATTGGCGTGCTAAGCCGAAGGTCTCTGGTTATTTTCCCGTGTACAGGTGTCATTTTTCAATAAATATATATAGCTTAGTACGGGCACAGCATCCAGTCCCCAGGCGTCAACTTATCAATGTGCAAGGATAAACCCACATCTCAGCAATGATAAATTGTCGGCCATACCATGAATTGAATCCGGGACCCTTAAATCAATAGGCAAACACGCTACCAACTAAGTTAAGGTGTCGGACAAGTAATAGTCATCTACGATGCATAAATAATGAGGTAGTATGGTTTCGGCGAACTTGTGAATCAAGATTTAGTCTTGGACATCGCGTGTTTGCAAAGAACATAGCTACAATTAATAATAGTGATATATAAATATGTATACATCATATTTAATAATAATATATATATAAATCACTATAATAGATTGAGGTTCGAATCTTGGACGGGTGCATTAGTGGTGGTTTTCCGCGCGTGATTTTGGGTCAGACTTAAACTTAAATTTAAAATTACCTATTTTCCAGTTTACATAAGATTTTATAATATTTGTGGTTTGGTATTATCTTGAAGTTATATGAACAAAGGCGTCAATCTCATCTTCTTAGGTTTCCCAATGACGTGGAGGTTGGTATTCATACCCCGGGTGGGTATGATAAGAGAGGGTGGGCTCATTAATGATTTCCCCACTATCCTCTCTACGCAAACGCAGATACATTTCCTTTAATTCTGCCTTTTTTTACTTACTTTATTAGTGCAGATATGGGGAGAGACCAGGAGATCACCAAGACGCGAAGAATGGGAAGACAAACTATATTTTATTTGTGAATTAATATAGAAATTAATGAAAGCTATTGCTACTACTAAGTATTTACAGTAACACTGACTCGTGACGTATGTATGACGTCACCAGGTTTCTTTTTCTTAGGACCTTGACATTAGACTGTGCAGTTATGTAACCTTGATGTTAGGCAATTTCCGGATTCAATTTATATTCTTGATTTAAACCTTTTCCCCTGAATCTTAGCAAGGATAAAAATCCACACAGACCATCACAAAATTAAAATATTTTTAAATTAAAAAAAACAACAGTTTTGCTTAAAAAGTTTGTAAATTTTAATTATAAGTTAAAATTCTGAAAATTGTATTTTTTACTAAGAATTTAAAAATATGAACCTTAGTAAATAAATATTTAAAAGGGTGGGGGGAAAATCTTACGATAGCATAGTGACGTCAATATAGACAGCTTTATTATTAATAGGCATATTATTATTTATATTAATATTACAATTATATTAAAAGTATATGACGTACAATTTCTGAGCCAAATTGTTATATTAGCACAAAACTCTAAATAAAGATAAATTAATCTTGGAACGTCCACAGCACCTGTCTGTGAATATAGTCTTCACCGCGTCTCAGTACCAGTTGGGGCTATAAGCATACATAAACTAATCTACTGGGATGGGGATGTGAAAGGTATTATTTTTGAAGATATATTCCCGCATTTGCATGTAAGTATAATGGGAAATTATATAGAAAAACCCTCCTTGATCACATCCGACAGGGAATATAACTCCGATCTTCCTGCCACTAGCAACTTAGACCAACACAAGGGTGACGCGTTAGAACATGTGACCACCGATGAGGACGTACATCAAGTTGGCCCGCCACTTTCTCCAAATGAATTGAAATACATACAGTCCTTTGTGCTACGTTTGTGCTCATATGTGCCCGAAGCTCAGCATTTGTGCTATTAAATTACTCAAATTATAACGATTTTAATGTGGCGGGCCAACTTGATTTCAAGCTGGCCCGCCACATTTTTTAAAACATCCTATCTTGATTTTGAATACGCCAGTTCTTTGTGCTCTATTTGTGCTAATATGTGCCCAAAGTTCAGCTTTTGTGCTATTAAATTACGCTTGTTACAACGATTTTAATGTGGCGGGCCAGCTTGATGTTCAAGTTGGCCCGCCACATTTTCGAAATCCAAATTTTCTTAAGTCATTCGTTAGTGCTCCATTTGTGCTCACATGTGCCCGAAATTCAGCTTTTGTGCCATTAAATTACGCCCGTGACAGCAATTTTAATGTGGCGGGTCAGCTTGAAATCAAGTTGGCCCGCCACATTAAAATCGTTATAATTTGAGTAATTTAATAGCACAAATGCTGAGCTTCGGGCACATATGAGCACAAACGTAGCACAAAGGACTGTATGTATTTCAATTCATTTGGAGAAAGTGGCGGGCCATCTTGATGTACGTCCGATGAGGATCAGTCTTCAATTCTTTATTGTGAAAAGGAATTTCAATTAAATTTATTTCTGCGGCACCAGGAATAGAGTCAGGCTACTCTAGTATCAGAGAAAATACGCGCCAACTTCTGAGAAAATATGTCTAACAAATTAGTGTGCTACCCACACCAGTGGTCCAACAGTATAAGGTGTTGGATTTGCAATAGATTGGATTGCTGGTAATGAATCGGTCGATGTTCGAATCTCGTCGGGCTGTACTGCAGATAAATTTAACATATGCTGTTTATAAATGTTATTTTACAATTACTTCCCAACACAAATGTAGGTGCATTTCTTATTTACTACGCTCTCTAAATGATTATTGCTTAGATTAAATATTTAATGACCTTAGTGCTTTTCGAATCGGTGGTCATATGGTCTAACGCGTCATTCTAATGTTGGACTGGAATGCTGCTAGCTTGGATATCGGGGTTTGAATTCTGGCCAGGTGTGTCAAGGTTGGTTTTTTTACTAAATGGTCTAACAGCTTACCTACACACAAATACGGGTATATTTCCTCCAAATCCTACCTTCCTCATCCGTACCCAATTAGTGTAATTTTAGCAAGACGCAATTAAAATTAAAACACAACATAAACAAGATATATATTTATATTTACGTTACATCTATTACTGTTTCCAGCTGTGGCCTGGATCAGTTTTTTTACTCAAGTCATATATTTTTCCACTACCGGCTTGCTAGGCCTAACGTAGCTTCATATGCCTTATAATTTAACCTAAGACTAGGACAGGCTCAACATCCCGTCCCCAGCCGTTAATTCATCACTGTGAAAGGTTTAAACCCATATTCCACCAATTATAAATTTTTGGGCATGCCGGGAGGCGTATTAACATTTTCTTAACCCAGTAGGTGACCTGGCGGTCTAGGGGTAAGGTGTCAGACTTCTGTGCTGGCAGCCGGCGTTCAATCCTCGGTCGCGGCAAAGATTTATCTGATTACCAAACCCTTCCTTCACCTCTGACAAGACATCTTGTGAATGTGGGGAATGCCAGGCCTCCACCGTGGTTCGGATTCCACGTTAAACTGTAGGCCCTTCATTTCATCTCACAATCACCCTACCATTACACATTAGCGTAAGTGCGTATAGCCCGAACGGGTAGTGAGACGCGGTGCTAATAATAATAATAATAATAATAATAATAATAATAATAATAACCCAGTAAAGAGCCCCATGCATTTAGAGCTATATGATTGGCCCTAGGTCTTAGCGCGGCCTTCAAACAACGGTCACTCACCAAGCGCAACAAAGGCATTAGTGTTGCGGCACATATAATAATAACCTGTAGATTGCCCTCAGCTTCGCCTGCATTAAAGTTAGGTAGATTACTTTTTTCACCAGCGAATCATATATACTAGCAAATACACAAATCCAGACACGTACTACGAGGCAAGGATACATTAGGAGATGAGGCGAAAGAGAGAACGCGTATAAAATGCATTTATGCTCACTCGGAATATTTTATTAATAAGATGATGACGTGTCATGATTTTAAAATATTAAAAATTTATTATTAAAATATATATATATATATATATATATAAATGCAGACTTCCACAACTCACCATTGCTAAATTATTCTCAATGCATTCAAAGATTGTTTGTATTGTGCAGTGCAGCACAGTCCAGTGTGTAGTTCTTATGAATTTATGCAGTTAAAGGACACCTACAAAGTATTGTCGTATCCCTCAGGTTTGGGAGGTAGAACTTGGAAGTTTTGGTTTTATTGTTGACCAAATCCTTGATAGGAACCTTATATCTCGAAGAAATAATCAGATGGTGATGATTATGTAGAATAATGTTCTTACACGTTTATTAAATAATAACAAAAGTGTAATACAAGTTTGTGGTTCACTTGAAGAGTGATCCAGACTTCACTTCTACATACACACAGTATGACAAATATTACAACAAGAGCCCCGCCTTATGGATGTCCGGGGTTTATATACCTTCCCAGTTTACCAGTGGAAGCTTCTAGCAACGCAGAACAAATGGTGCAATCAACAATTCTGAGAGGAGCACGTGACTGGGGTGATCTCCACTGTTCACTCACTTTGGACTTTTTAGATGTCACAATATTGTCTCTGACTAATGAAATAAGTAGAAAGTATTATTATAACGCGCAGTTCTCAAATGACTATAGTCTGTATGACTCAAGCTTTACTTTAAACATTATAGTCTGCTCCACTTCTTTACACCTCTTTTGTATTGCTTCACTATTGCAATAAATGTATTATTAATCACCTTTAATATTAAATATCTCCCTTTACCTGGTGGTATAATGAATATTGCTTTAAGGGTTTATAATAATTGACTAATCCTTCCTTAGCTATACGACAGTATTAAAACTTACCGCATCTCCACATTTCGTCAGATTGCCTTTCAAAATATGAATTGCTATAGTACACATAAATATTGTCAGAAACGGCTCAACCCTAAAGTATTGATAATTATAGTCCACGTTCCAAATATTAGTTTCTAACTCTCACCCGTAAAAGTATTATTCTTTATAGTCCACGTTCTAAATATTTACTCAAACCCAAATTATTAATGATTATTGTCCACGTTCTTAATATTTGTTTCTAACTTTCATTCATAAAGTATTAATTTATTTTTAAGATTTATTAATGTTTATGGATAGCTTACAAAGTATTAATCATAATATTGAGCGTTAAAAGTACTAGTTACTATGCCTCGCTCGAAAAGTTCTAATCATTATGTGAGAGCTATGAGTCCTAGTTTATACGGTTTATTGGCACAGGATTAACCTATATTATAAGCGTAATAATTATTCTAGGTAGCTCCTCTGTAAAGTGTTAATCATGAATGTACATGATTACATATTTTGGCTCACCTAAAACAGTTATTAATTAGACTACGTTGATCAATCTGATTTTTATAATATATAACTCTCCCGAGAACTGGTAAGCGTTACGCTGCACATCAAACTTTATACGAGTTATGTCAACATTTATACATTAATCAATTTTGTAGACTCACTTTAAAATTATTAACCACTATGGTAGAGCTGCATATGATTAAATATTACGACACAAAAGTAAATTAGTGATAATTAGGTTGAATTAAAAACTACGTCACAGATGTATATTACTAAATAATAAGGTGCTCCTGAAGTACCACCCAGAAAATAATAGCTGAAAGTTTACACCACAAATGAAAAGTATTATAGAGAAGCAAAACCCTTTTAATAAATCAAGAGGTTCGTTGATCTAAAAATATATTATACACACAGTGGATTACGGTTGATTGGCCCACCGTTTAGTCGGGGTGGCAATTTATTTGGACAAAATTTGAAGGACAGAAACCAATTAAATATTATCTTTCCCAACACCATATATTCATACACATCTTTTGTGCACTCAACTACGGCCTATTATGTTCCAATCACTTTCTATGCCACTAGCATTTATTTCGACATTCTATTCACGCATTTCTTAATTAGTTTCTTCCCCAGCAATCTTTCATATTGCATTCTCACCCTTTTATACTGTCATTTTTCCACGTTCATTCTTACTTGCATAATATTCTTGCGCTGCTTCTTCACAACATTTCTACCTAGTTCAACTTATGAGATCCATTTTACATTCAGCTCCCTCACCACCCTAGTATTCCTTACCAAACTTTTATGTCTCTCATCAAACATTTAAGAAAAATTAATCATCGTTCTAAAATCGTCCCTTTTCCATGCATATAAATGAATATCTTTGTTCATAAACCATGTGTTCGACACAAATAAATCTTTGTCTAGACACGACTCACTAACTAATTAAGCTATCATCCTCGTTTACCCTGTTATCACAATACTCTCTCTGAATTCACTCTTTGGGTAACCACCCATCAATTTGTATCTCATAACAAGATAATTCTTTCACCCGGACCACATGCATTGAAGACTTTATTGAACTGATTGCAAAACTCCACTCTCACATTCTCATATTCACCCTCCAACGGAGCATAACCAGAAACAAACATAGTTCTACGAATACCTATTTTCATACGTACCCGTATAAGTCTAGATGACATCAACTTACAACTTCTCTCACAAACAGTTTAGTTGTCGGTCTCCCACTCCGTGACTTCCCTACACTCATTCATCCACACCTGACCTCAGTGCCAGGATACCATCACTCTTCATCAAAACATCTTTCCCTTTCCACTTGATTTCACACACACACAGAATATCAATTTGCTGCCGATCAATTCCACTAACAGTTCAATCTATTTACCACATAAGTCTTTCTTAAAGTTAAATGGGAAATTAAGACAATCTCCTCTTGTTTGATTAAGAATAACGGGGTATTTGTAAATTATTAAACCTACTCTGTAATAATAATAATAATAATAATAATATTTAGCACCGCGTCTTACTACCCGTTCGGGTTATACGCTTTAAGTACTAATTACTCTAATGGATCGGGAATGGGAAAGGTTGAATTAGAGGAAGTGAACCCGCATTTGCGTGGAGGGAGAGTGGAAAACTATTTAGGAAAAACCCGCCCCAGTTCACCCGACCGAGATTCGAACCTCGATCTCCCCGTCCTCAGCAGTCGAGCTCAACACGACACGCGCGTTAGCCAACTACGCCACCGAGGCGGGTCCTACTCTGTACCTGGAACATATTTAGAGTAACGATTCTCCTGCGATTAATTTAAGGTATGAATAGTTTAAAATAATAATTAGTAATTACAGTGCCAATGCAATATTAGGAGAAGTTGCGTAGTTTGATAAAGTTTCAACATACATTTGAAAACTGTTAATAATTATGGAGCAATCTAAAATAATATATAAAGTAACGGTGAACATGTAATGAATTAAAAGACACGGTATGACTATGTTATTATTATTATTATTATTATTATTATTATTATTAGCACCGCGTCTTACTACCCGTTCGGGTTATACGCTCTTACGCTAATGTGTAATGGTAGGGTGATTGTGAGATGAAATGGAGGACCTACAGTTTAACGTGGAATCCGAACCATGGTGGAGGCCTGGCATTCCCCACATTCACAAGATATCTTGTCAGAGGTGAAGGAAGGGTTTGGTAATCAGATAAATCTTTGCCGGGACCTAGGATTGAACTCCGGCTGCTAGCATAGAAGTCTGACACCTTACCCCTAGACCGCCAGGTCACCTATGACTATGTTAATAATGTCTATGGTTTACTATTAAATAATGAATAGTAGTGTTGAGTTTGCCACATACTTGGAAAACCAGGAGAGTTGGGGAAATTAAAGGAAGTCACGGGGAATTTCACACATACACATACACACACACACACACACAAAACTACACTGAATTTTGTTGTTGTGAATTTGGGACTATTAACGTAAGATCGAAATAGTAGGACTTTGTATGTAGGGAAAATCTAAAACTGATTAGAACAATAATTATCTTATCTCCCCCAAAACTGTTTTACGCCCTAACACATTAGGTTGCATGGAAAAATCATACATTTACACATAAAGGTCAAATCACTTTGTTCTAAATATCAATCACATGACTTCACACTAACTGTCGATTTTGTGTTTTAATTACGCTATACTACCTTATTAAATAAAAGAAAAATCCATATCATAAGACCACAATCAAACCATAACGACCGAAGATAGTGCCAACCTCTGCGGAAGGAGGGTTTCATGTGAACAAAACAAAGGCCGTTAATCTCAGTTTTCTTGGCCAAAGCCGCTACTTTTTCATTCAAGTAGCCCTTCATTTGTTCTCACGAGGCTGAGTTGACCCCGTTCCAGATCCACTGATTGACAAAAAAAATCTGGAATCGTCGGGGATTAAACTCAGGACCTCTGGATCTGTAGCCAGGAACTCTGACCACTAGACCACCTTATAAAGTGTCTTAAATAATTGGAACTTTGCAGAGAGAAAATAGTGGCAACCCTGAACATGATTTAACTTATTATTATTATTATTATTATTATTATTATTATTATTAGCACCACGTCTTACCACCCGTTCGGGTTATACTCCCTTCCGCTAATGTGTAACGGTAGGGTGATTGTGAGATGAAACGGAGGACCTACAGTTTAACGTGGAATCCGAACCACGGTGGAGGCCTGGCATTCCCCACATTCACAAGTTGTGATTAATACACGTCTTGTTAGAGGTGCATATTTTAAGTTATGGAATGTATTCAAATACTAAAAGTTACATTTATGAATAGATTTCTAGATTTAGTTGAATAAAGTTTTATTTTAAACGCTGCTTAGTTAGTTAGTTAGTTTTGTTTCCTAAAGATAAGCTTTAGTTTTAGTGTCTAAAAGACTAGAAAAATAGAAACCAGCATAAAAAAAGATAACGCTTTCGTCACTTCCGGGTTAGTAAATTTGTCAAATGACAATGTGTTTTCACTGGTATTAATATTGAACAGCAGCAGGTGTATCATGAAACGTTGTCATCTCACGACCACACACACACACACACACACACACACACACACACACATATATATATATATATATCTTGTTACAGAGCAAGAGAGAAGAGCGAAGTGTAACAAGATATATATATATATATATCTTGTTACAGAGCAAGAGAGAAGAGCGAAGTGTAATGGGGAACTAGGAAGGACAGCCTAGTCTGTCAGTGACTGGGATGTCAGGGTTTGAATCCTGGCCTTGTATATTGAGATTGTTTATCCTTAGTGGTTTCCCACTCTCTCTCCACGCAAATTCTAGGATATTTTCTTTAAAATATATCTTCCCATTCACAACTAATTAGTGTAATTAAATGCGTATAGCCTGGAAAAGTAGAAAGATGCTTATTAAATCTAAATGAATTTATACAGGGTGACCTGGCGGTCTAGGGGTAAGGTGTCAGACTTCTGTGCTGGCGGCTGGGGTTCAATCCTCGGTCCCGGCACAGATTTATATCAAAACCAAACCCTTCCTTCACCTCTGACAAGACATCTTATGAATGTGGGGAATGCCAGACCTCCACCGTGGTTCGGATTCCACGTTAAGCTGTAGGCCCTCCATTTCATCTCACAGTTACCCTACCATTACACATTAGCTTAAGTGCGTATAACCCGAACGGGTAGTGAGACGCGGTGCTAATAATAATAATAATAATAATAATAATAATAATAATAATAATAATAATAATAATAATTTATACAACCTACATATTTAAAATTCCTTAGTCCCTTTAATTATTTTCATATAACTATCAAAAAATAAAAACAAAAACTTACTGCCAAAGAAACCTTTTTTCGCACCGAGTATAACTAATTACTCAGGCTATACGCCTAATTACTAATTACGCTAATGGGTTAGGAATAAGGAAGGTTAAATTTAGTGTGAGTGCACCCGCATTTAGGCGGAGAGAAAGTAGGAAACCACTTAGGAAAATACACCATACCGGGATTTAATTACGATACTTCCGTCATCGGCAGTCTCTGGTTTGGCATTACGGTCAAGTCAGTAGAGTCCTGAGTCGGGCTATAAAATACACACCTGTAGCATTCTGCAGGGTCATTTCATCTGGTATATAAGTTCATTCGCGAGGTTAAGAGTCATGACAATGACTCGGTACTCAAACAACAAATCAGCCCTTTCGCAGACATCCTAGCTTGGCGTAACTGTCAAGCTGGTAGCTCTGAGTCGGGCAACAGCCGAACGGTATCGGCAGTCTATTCTATTGCGAGAGGGACGCTTTAGACCATTAGACCACCGAAGCGGGTCAGAAACCTAATTATAGCCGGGAATAGAATAAGGTACTCTAATCTCAGGGAAAAGTCTCACTACTTAACTTGATAAGATATCGAACAACTGAGCTTATTACCTGCACAAGTGGTCATGTAGTCTGAGGCGTCAGGCTTGCAATAGGCTGAATTACTGGTGACGGGTTTGTTAATGTTCGAATCTCGTACGGATGCATTAATACTAGATATTAGGTATGTTATTAAAATGTGATTTTATTATTCCTTACCACACTAATGTCGGTGAATTTATTCTAAGTTGTCCTCTTTGAATTAATTTTTCTTGGATTAAATAGTTAATAAATTTAGTGTTAAACGTGTTAAAATATAATATATAATCGCTTTGGTTAAATTCATAAAATTATCAAGAAATAAAACGTAACATTTACGTCCAATAAGAGGTCAAAATTTATTACCACCCCTTAAAAACCGGTCAAAACCGAGGGGTTATCTAACCTGAAATGAACCCTGATATCTTCTATAAGACCGCCAAGAATAAAGCTTTGTACAACCCTCGTCTGTTGTATTCCTTATGAGTGAAAGTTGAGCTTGTGGTGAAGGTGTAAAGTAATGGTGGCATTATCTCATGAATTCAGGTGCGACAAAGATTTCTTTTTTATAACAATAACAACACAGGATAATCAAGACATCATCCTCACCTCTCCCATTTGATTGTAGTACCACTGTATCATCTCCCATTTGATTTTAGTACCACTCTTTCAACTCGCATTTGATTGTAGTACCACTCTGTCAACTCCCATTTGATTGTAGTACCACTGTATCATCTCCCATTTGATTGTAGTACCACTCTTTCATCTCCCATTTGACTGTAGCAGAAGTTTTGCTTCTTCAATTTGATTGTATTATCACTATCCCTTCTTCCATTTGATTGTACCACCACTACCCCTTTTCTCACTTGATTGTAGCATCACTATCCCTTCTCTCACTTGATTGTAACATCACAATCACTTCTTCAATTTGATTGTAGCATCACTACCCCTTATCTCACTTGATTGTAACATAACAATCACTTCTTCCATTTGATTGTAGCATCACTACCCCTTATCTCACTTGATTGAAACATCACAATCACTTCTTCCATTCGATTGTAGCATCACTATCCCTTCTCTCACTTGATTGTAACATCACAATCACTTCTTCCATTTTATTGTAGCATCACACCCACCTCTACCGTTTGAATGTACTCGTGGTAGTGGTATAAGTGTTTTATTTCCATAATATTTTAGAAAACATACTTAAAAATTTAGATAAACGGTCAAGGCTTCGGTGGTAAAATGAGCTAACGCACACTCTTGCAATAAACTGGACTGCCGACGACTGGTAATTCGAGGTTTGAATCAGGGACAGTTACACTAAAGTTGTTTTTTCCTAAATGCTTTTCCCCTCTCCCTCGAAGCAAATTTGGGTAAATCTACTCTAAAATTATACCCTCTACATCCTAATCCCACTAGCGTAACTCGAACAGATAAGACACGGTAGAAAAACAACAAAAACTATCAAAGTTTCTGCCAAGGATTGTATTAAGCTCAAAGTGGTAATGATGCATTTTGGTATATTTTAAACACGCTGTAGCTTATGTACTGATTATGTTGATGAGTTGGAGATGAGGAAGAGCGGATCTAAAGGAAGCGTACCCACATTTTCGTTGAGGAAGAGTGGAAAACCATTTTGAGAAAGCCACCCTCAGAGCACATGACCGGGATCGAACCCCGATCTCCCCATCTTCCGCAGTCTATTCTAACACAAGAGTAGCACGTTGGACCATTACATTAAAGTTATGATATAAAACAGTAGACCTATGTTCGTTGTTTCACATTATACATTTTTTTTTACAATTACTTTATAATATTATAAATGTATCCATCATATCATAAATTTATATCTAAGATAAGTTTTAATTTTTTAGTTTAAAACCCGCCTCGGTGGCGTAGTTGGTTAACGCGCTTGTCATGTTGAGCTCGACTGCTGAGGACGGGGAGATCGAGGTTCGAATCTCGGTCGGGTGAACTGGGGGTGGTTTCTCCCAAATGGTTTTCCACTCTCCCTCCAAGCAAATGTGGGTTCACTTCCTCTGATTAAACCTTCCCGATTCCTAATCCATTAGTGTAATTAGTACTTAAAGTGTATAATCCTAACGGGTAGTAGGACGCGGTGCTAAATATTTTATTTTAATCTGATACTAGAATTGTAATTTAAATAATGGTCCTACGGTATCTAAAATATTATTGACTATAGTAGAACCGTGGTAGGAAAGTAAATTTAGAATATATCAAAAATATATGATATTTTAAAACCACTGATAATATTTTTCAAAAGTAAAAGTTGAATGATGTATTATTTGGGGTATAAACAAATGGTTTTTTTTAAATCCAACTTTTGTAACTCCATAGTGAGATCCATTATATTATAACAAGAGTTTTCCATCAACTAATGAAGGATTTTATGGCTTCAGGAGGATGTTAAATTTTGTTCTAGCAACATATACAGGATGTTTCCAAAATAAATATATAAACTCAAATTGCATCTCTCAAGATAGATCTACCATTTATGAATGAGATGCAGAAACCAACACAAATCCAGATATACTAACTTGATTACGATGTTTATTGAGTCTATATCGCTATATACTGGATTTTACAGAGGTGAGGGTGGTCAAAGCTTGAATTTTTGATAGGTGTACAAGAGTAGATTTTATACATTTTATTCTTTGGTTTTTCCATACCCTCTCCAAGATAGTACGGGCGAGATCCCTATAAATACTTTACTCAATCCTACCCCATATAGGCCTACTAATTCACAAATCTGTGTTTTTGGTTATCGCGAATTAATATCCATTCGGTTTATAAGAATATGTACCTACTAGTTATTCTATGTTGGAGATTAAGAAGGCCAAATTAAGAGGAAGTGTATCCGCATTTGTTGACCCCAGTGATCTTGGGATAAAGTGCTTGCTTCAGAATCCTATGTTCGTAGGTTCAAACCCAACCGAGGACAAAGTATTTTTCTTAAGCGACAAAAATCCGTAGCACAACTTCCTTCGGAGGTAAATAAAGCCATCAGTCCCATGTATATTGTGACTTGTTAAATAACCCTGGGGGATATGTATGAACGCCTTTCCAGGCAAAATTGGTAAGCTCCTTTAGCTCTCGCTCATAGAATTTCTCTTGTGCTGATATTATCAGTAGGTTAAGAAAGTGTACGTTAAATAAATTAAATAAATGAAAAATGTAACCGTATTTTCATGGAGGGAGAGTGGAAAACCATTTAGAAAACCCATCAGTACACCAAAATGGGATCGAACCCTGATCTCCCCATCATCGGTAGCATAGTCTGTCGTGGGGGCGATTCCTCGAATCTTAGACCAATCGACTCCTAAAATGGGTAAGAATATAAGGATTTAGGAAAAAGAAATGCGTTCTTAAAAAGTTATTTCCCAAAGTATGAAATGTCATATGAACTGTACAATAATTTCTCTTTTGTAAACCACGTTTTAATACCCGTCATAACTATTCGTATATTCACACTAAAGGGTTAGGGAAGAGGAAAGTACATTTTTCAGAAAGTGTAGCCACATTTGTGTAAGGAGCGATAGTGGAAATCCATTTGGGAATAAAATAGTCTTAATAAACCAAGCATAATTCTAACTTTGACCTCCTCGTTACCAAACCGGAGGATGTTAGCGTCTTAGCAAACACCCTACCATTACACATTAGCATAAGTGCGTGTACCCCAACGGGGTAGTAAGACGCAGTGCTAATAATAACAATAATAATAATAATAATAGGCGTATTACCCTTAACTGCTCATCGCTGCAGATAAAACCATTATTTTTTAACTAAAAATCTTTATTTATCAGCAATTGTATGAATGCACTCGAGGTTTGATATGATGTAAAAACAGTCGGACTATATTTTTTAGAGACATCTATATTTCTTTTACAATCTTTGATGGCCAATATAGGCTTGTATATAAACATTTTTGAAAACTTTTAGAAAGTTTCTGTAAGAAGAATTTGTTTTAATTAATTAAATCATGGAATTTTAATTTTGTCAATTATTTAGTGCTAATATTTTAATAAATGATTAGCACTTCTTTATAGGTATTGATAATATCTATCAAAAGTAACAGTTGCAGATCACATGACTTGACGTATGGATACGTAAAAGTAGATCTAGTAGCTTTATCTAGCTATCAGATATGTACTGAAAGCATTGTAACAAGATTAGAAAAATAATATGCGGTAAGCATAAAGTATCGTTCATATGGGTAGTCTAGGTCAAAGTTAATTTCTAGTCGGTACTAAATTAAATTACACAGACGGTAGATATCTTATTTTCTTTCTTTTAACTGATTTTGAATGGAAGGTTAATATAAAAACAGAAGTAAGAGAAATAAATAAACACGAAGGAAACAAGTGAGTTAACCTTCCACAATACAATTTCACCACTGTCTTGTTCAAATATTATTTAGAAGAGTTCAAGATTAAGTATTTATAAACGGTCAATTAACCTACTTAGAGTTTGTTCATGAAATTACTTTAGTTTAATGATTTTGTTCTGCTCATTTAAAAATTTTCTGGTAGACGGAAGTGAATTTTTTTTAATTTAATAAATTTGTGTGTGTGTGTGTGTGTGTGTATGTGTGTGTATGTCTGTGTTCCCCGCATCCTACTACCCATCCAATATATACTCGTGTTTATACTGAGAAGTAGTGATGAGGGAATTTAAAGGAAGAGTCCCCCCGTTCGCTTAGAGAGAGATAGAGAAAGAGAGATGCAAATAATTTAGAGGGACAAAATATAATTATAATACCAATCTTTCTGTAATTGCGAAATCAAACCATACGAAGGTGTCGCTTTATTCCGCGTGTTTACTGACACGGGTCAATAGTTAACTAGAGACTAACCCGCCTCGGTGGCGTAGTTGGCTAACGCGCTAGTCGTGTTGAGCTCGACTGCTGAGGACGGGGAGATCGAGGTTCGAATCTCTGTCGGGTGAAGTGGGGGTGGTTTTTCCTAAATGGTTTTCCACTCTCCCTCCACTCAAATGCGGGTTCACTTCCTTTATATTCAGCCTTCCTAATTCATTAGCGTAATTAGTATTTAAAGCGTATAATCCGAACGAGTAGTAAGACATGGTGCTAAATAATAATAATAATAATAATAAATAAATAAAAACTAGATACTATTTTGTTGAAATCAAGTCTCTTGGTTATGGGAACAAGAGGGTGGTTTTTAATTTCACAACACTTAGAGTGGAATTTCTGAATACACTTATCAATTAAGCACATGCCTTACAAACTAACTTAATTCAAAACAGACATAACTAACAGTTCACTAGACGTCAACTCATTGCCGTGAAACAGTAAATGCCAATTTTTACGATGATAACTATTTATTTCATATCAGGAGCCGAAGCAAATACTTTTAATTCAACAGACATTTGTTCTACTGAATGAGATAAGAGGTAAGACCCATGTGTTTTTATAGGGGGCTTAAATAAATAATGTAAAGTTTTTATCAAAAATATTTCGCGAACTGAAATAAAGGTCAGTTGTGATATATTTAGTTGCATTATTTTTAACTCTCAACCATTTGTAAGGCTATTATTTTTAGTAAGTATTTACTAAGGTCACTTTCTAAATGCGAAGCGAAAATAAAGAGAAGCCTGAAACATGTGAACTAAAGTTGAAGTCGAAGCTAAGGTTTTGTTGTTGTCATTTATAGCACTACTTTAATTTTTTTTAATTATTAATTTGTGCATTATGTGTATTATATATAAGGAAAAAGATTTAGATTCAATAATCAAAGCAAATTATGTTATTCTTTATGACATACCTGAGTTTATTTTACCTCTTGTATACATGCAATTTAATCACTAGATGTTGTTAAAAAACTGTTTAGTAGGTGTTTTAAAATTTATTATATGTTGAAATATACAGGTTTTTCACTCGCCTTGGCCTCTTGGTGTTTCTCATATACTAATTATGTGTATTAGTTTGAAAACTATAAAGGGGAAAATCAAGGACCGAGAGTGAACAGAGGTTGCAAATCTGTTCATAATATATCAAAGTTTTATTTTGGCTTTGAAAGGATTTGAAGGTGCAAAGGTTATTGTGGGTGTTGAAGTAGAAACGAAGGAGTGTTGAACTACAACTTCAGATTTGAAATTAAAAAAAAAAAATTGGACGATCCAATTTAAAAAATATATTTCATGAATATTTACATTTATCTAAAATTTGTGTATCTCTCTTTAAAATGTTTAACCAAATCGTGGATTGGTTGCTTTAGATTTACTTATTATTGAAAAATATATTATTCTGGTTTGCTCTGAATTTATTATTATATAT
>CABFVX010002214.1:0-16325 GCA_902151425.1 Timema shepardi | reverse complement strand
TATATATATATATATATATATATATATGCACATTCTCTAGGGTAAAACATTTTTGTATGACGTAGTATTTTAGTTCTTTGATGATTATATTATTTTCTTGAATATATATCTTAGAGTAATTAATATTACTATAAATTAAAGAAAATATCAAACACAATTTTGGTTTATAGGCTTTTTTTTATTAGTGCACAAATAATCGTGTAGTTCCACCCATCCTCGCCCAAAAATGTATTTGAAAAAATTATAGTAAATTATTATTATTATTATTATTATTATTATCATCATCATCATCATCATCATAATCAATGTAGGACATATATATTTATTTTATCTGAAGCCTAGAATTTAAACAAATTATCTCCAAGAATCTAAATTAGGATATTAGAATACATAAATAATAACATAACTTAGGTAACCTCACTAAGAATAAATCTAATTACAAATTTTAAATTGTTTATTATTAAATATAATTAATTACTTAAAGTATATTTAATCAATTATCTTAAAATCTGTATCCGTTTTTTATACTAATAATGACGATATGTTTAATATGCTATCCACGCTAAGCAATGAGAATAACATGGGAACAAAATAATTTTTCGCTTATTTATCTGTGAATGTTATAATATAACTTACCAAACTAGATTATAACTTACTGGAACATTCCTTCCTCCTTAACTCATGATAACCTGCCCCCAGCTCAACTTACGATATCATTTATTTTTCCTTAGCAAGTGATAAATTGACCCCACCCATCCCAACTTACAGAAATATTCCTTCTTCCTTAACTCTTGACAAACTGCTCCACCTTATATCAGGGTAACATCCCGCCCTCCTTAACTCTTGATGGTAGGGCTAGTAGGGTGTATATAGTCCTGGAATATGGTGAGTTCTATGTCTGGTTTCTGTTCCCCCCTCACTCTTGCAAGATGGGTGATGGCTCTGTAACGATACTGTACTCGTACTTTATATTTATATATTACATCACATCATCGGTTTTGCACTAAAGATAAATGTGTTGGATAAAGAAGAGTGGCTCACCTTTGAGTGAAGTAAGAAAAGGAAGATTGACCACAAGTGTTTTAATGTCAACGTGCCAGCTAACACGACAAGACGAATACCAGCCGCCAGTTGAAAGGGAATGGGAACTTTCAAAACGAACGGTTTAGAAATTCAAGACATCAATGCCAGTATAGACTATCCCTGAATAACACCATTTAACTTAAGGTTGATATAATTGAACACGACTAAGAGTAGGTATATTTGTAGTTTTATAACAAAAAGGTTTTTATAATATTTTGATTAATTCTATAAATTATAGTTATACTATAATCTTCAACTCTTAGTTTATTTATCATATTTAAAAGATAATATCTGATATCTTTGTTTTTCATAATAAATTATTAATTTTATTGTGTTTGTTTTAACCAACAAGGGTTCCTTAACCTATGTTATTATTATTAGTATCGCGTCTTACTACCCGTTCGGGTTATACGCACTTACGCTAATGTGTAATGGTAGGGTGATTGATTGTGAGATGAAATGAAGGACCTACAGTTTAACGTGGAATCCGAACCACGGTGGAGGCCTGGCATTCCCCACATTCACAAGATGTATTGTCAGAGGTGAAGGAGGGGTTTGGTAATCAGATAAATCTTTGCCGGGACCGAGGATTGAAGCCCGGCCGCCAGCATAGAAGTCTGACACCTTACCCCTAGACTGCCAGGTCACCGACCTATGTTATCAGCTTTCAATCATCGTTCTTGTATATCATTCATGTTTTTTACTACTGTTTAGCAATATTTAAAATTCACTAAGCCTTAAATAAAATTTACTTCAACAATTATTATTGATTATTTTCTCACACCATATTGCATCTCCCCTAACTAAAAATTTGAATATGTTCTTAAAAAAAAGTTTTTGGTTAAATTAAATAAATTATTGCACCAGAAAATATATTTATTTTAACTTTCTAAAAAAAGTAATCTCAACGTTTCTTTATCATTTAACTGTTTTTTTTAATGTTTGTCATTATGTGCCAATATGCTCATGATAAAATAATATTTAATATTAATTGGTGTTAACAATTAAATTAAATGTTTCTACTGTAGAAATGTTTCATTCTATTTGACCCAAAACGTTTTTATTTATAAAAAATGCAAAAATACCGACTTTAATTCGCGTCTCCTTCCATTCCACATTAAAAATAAAACTAGCGTGGTATAAATAATTCTTTAACTTGTTCTGAATATCAACTTAAATTACCTAACCTGAGAGTAACCAACTAAACAAAATTACTCGTGTCAGTGGCCGCGTGGTCTAACGCGCTACTTTCACGGAAAGATAGAATGCCGATGATGGTAAGTTCAAGGTTCGAATCTCTGGTGGGTCTTTTAAGGATGGTTTAT
Organism: Timema shepardi; assembly: GCA_902151425.1. Taxonomy (NCBI): domain Eukaryota; kingdom Metazoa; phylum Arthropoda; class Insecta; order Phasmatodea; family Timematidae; genus Timema; species Timema shepardi. The sequence continues at coordinate 13,917 of CABFVX010002214.1, read as the reverse complement.
CCAAAATGCTTCTCCACGCTCCTTCCACGCAAATGCAGCTACATTTCATATAAATATAATCTTCTTAATCCCTAAAATCATCAGCGTAATTAGTACATAAGCGTATAAACTGGACAAGTACTAAGACGTGGTGCTTGAAAAAAAATTAATCAAATTAATAACGCCCGAATGACAAAGAAAGTGAATAATATCATATTATCGGTATTGGTTGGCAGTTTGAATTATTTAACCTAAGAAAATATGATAATGATGGTGGTATTGTAGTAAGTCTTCTGTGTTGGTGTTTTCTGCGTCACATCTTACTACCCATCCTGTATATAGGCATATTTAAACCTATGGGGTAGGATCAAAGAATATATAATTTAGGTTAAATATATATGTACCCATATTTGCATCGGGCTCAGTGAAAAACCATTTAATGAAACCACCTTTATTAACTCAAACCCTAACCTACTCAAACCTGGTGGGACAGTATATTCCTAAAGTAAAGCCTTGAATTATTTGATCCCTGATGCAGGTACGTAGCCTAGTGTATATTAAAAATATAAGTTACAATATGACAAATTAGGTATTTTTTGTCACCATTCTGGTTTTAAGCATATAAACTAATCACGCTAGTGTATTAAGAATAATTGAGGTTTAATTTATATAAAGTGTGACCACATTTACAAAGAAAGAAGTGGAAAACCTTTGGCTAAAATCACCATCAGTACACCCGGCTAGGATTCAAACCCCGATAGTCCGGTCATTGGCAGTCCAGTCTATTGCAAAAGTGATGCCTTAGACCATTCAACAACAGAAGCAAGTCTTAGTCTTATTGAAAGGAATCCTTTTAACCACAACACTATTTTTATTGAAAACAATTAGTAAGAACCTTATTAAATACTTGAGATGCTAAACATAACTTGACATTGTATTTTTAAATTTTCAACGGAGTATTTATGGCCTACTTGGATAACATTTTAGACACTTAGAACCGTATTTATTGTCTAGTTTTGGGAGTCAACCAATAATAAACATCTATTTAGGTGGCCGCTTGGTCAAAGGTGCTACTCTTGCAGTAGACTATACTCCTGATGACGGAGAGATTGAGGTTCGAATCTAGGCCGGGTGTGCCAAGGGTAATATTTTTTCTAAAACTGTTTTCTACTCTCCCTCCGCACAAATGCGGGTAAACTTCCTCTAAATATAACCTTCCTAATGCCTAACACATTAACTTAATTAGTACATAAGCGTATAGCCCAAACGGGTAGTAAGACGCGGTGCTAAAGATAATAATTAACAGGCAGTTCAGGTCTACTGAGGAATTGGTTGACCTCCAAATCTACTCCATGTAAACGACCTTATCTGACCCCATGGTGTAGTGGTAAATGCATCTGGCTATGAATCTAGGGGTCCCGGGTTCTCTTCTCAGATGATACCTTTGTTATTTTTATCTTAAGAGGAATTATCCCACTGGTCACTAGGGTTTGTTTGGTTGGGTTAAGACACACACCGGCTCACACATTCATATCCACTATTATCACATTATTTCATTGTGAGTACGTGTAGAAAGCCTCCTATGGTGTTCTGGGCAGCATTCTATGCCACTAGAGCTGCTAATAGTCGACATGTGGGCGACCGAACTGGATGTCATGTGGTCTCATGTTGATATATGTTATACGATAAAAAAAAAAGCAATAGTCCATGGCCTTAGCTAAATGTTTGTGCAGCGTAACCATCGTTTGAGAAATCTTGACCGCCATTCCGGAGTAGAGTTAGGTAGACATCATCCTCTACTACTACTACTAATAATAATAATATTTAGCACCGCGTCTTACTACCCGTTCGGGTTATACGCTTTAAGTACTAATTACTCTAATGGATTAGGAATTGGGAAGGTTGAATTAGAGGAAGTGAACCCGCATTTGCGTGGAGTGAGAGTGGTAAACCATTTAGGATACCCCTCCCCCCCAGTTCACCCGACCGAGATTCGAGCCTTGATCTCCCCGTCCTCAGCAGTAGAGCTCAACACGACAAGAGCGTTAGCCAACTACGCCACTGAGGCGGGTATCCTCTACTAAAATGTGTCCTCTCCTGCCTCCTACATCCTGGGTAACACACTTTATGAGAATGTTGACAAAGCCACTGTCTCTCTCGGGAGATGCATTCCCTTGCAACACCACTAATTGCTAGACAAGAGTGAGCTGCATTGCATTAATACTCAGGAATGCTGTTGTGAACGCATTGAACATGTATACTCGTTTCCAAAACACACAGAGAGAACGCGAGTGAATGGGGATAGGCAACACCTTATACAGGGAAGCTGTGCGGGACTGCGTCATGTACCTTACCGTTTCGAGCCGTGTCACAAAGGTTTTATAGTCTACAGTCCAACTTTCCGAGGAAGGGCGTTTTTATAAAAATACAAACATATCTCTTTTTGTGTCAACATTTAACCAAATGTATATTGTTATTTTATACATACATACCAAATCACGCCACTCCCTTAATGGGTAGGCAATACATTGTTCATATATCTCTAAAAACAACAACTTCGTACTTAATCCATCCTCACTAACTTTCCTTACACTTTTCTATCCTTGTATACTTACTTCTATTTAACAACATCCACATACAACGAGTTATACATGCCCTTTTAATCTTAAAGCTCTCAATGTTTCTATTTTCACACATTCATCTAGACGGCCTCCCACTTCCTTTTGATCCAAACACTTCCAACTTCATCTATTTGATTCGTCACTCGATCCACATTAATCCTCTCAACATGCAAGAAGCTTCTTTCAAATTTATAGGTATGATAATATATATAAAAAGTGACATCTGCAGACCACATTAATTTACGTATGAATACGTGAAAGTATATCTATTATTATTATTAGCACCGCGTCTTACTACCCGTTTGGGCTATACGCACTTACGCTAATGTGTAATGGTAGGGTGAATGTGAGATGAAATGGAGGACCTACAGTTTAACGTGGAATCCGAACCACGGTGGATTACCCACAATCACAAGATGTCTTGTCAGAGGTGAAGGAAGGGTTTGGTAATCAGATAAATCTGTGCCAGGACCGAGGATTGAACCCCGGCCGCCAGCACAGAAGTCTGACACTTTACCACTAGAACGCCCGCTCACCTAGATCTAGTAACATTTCTAGTTGTGCGAGAAGACTCTTCCTATGAAAATTGGATTGTAGTTATGCTTAATTCAAGCGCTGACATTATTCTTTAATCTGTGACAAGATGAAAAGGGAGAAGGAGGGAGTTACTAGACCATCGAGACTTAGAATTTTCTAAGGGAACTAGTCAATTTGTTTTTATCTAAAATGGACAGCCTGCTCACAAAAAAAGAAAAATTTAAAATAAGTGTTATGACTCAGCTTTAAATAGTTTAAATATATCTCTCTATCCATTTTTCTATCCAAACGATATTTCTAAAGTAATATATTGTGCTATTTTATGCTTCAGCAACCAGTTATGAGTATTTTAAAAAAAGTCTACATTAAATAAGTGGTACAGTACACCACACATAATTTCTCTCTCCCTTGTATAAATTATACTGACGACTCGTAAGATAAGTAGAACGAAATAATAATCATTGTTGTAGAAACAAAATGGCAGAAAGAGCATTACATTCCCCCTAAGATATTTACTTACTCGATTCCATTAGGAAATCTAAAGTTCATCGCCACACTTACGAAAGTACGCCATCTTTCCATTTCTTGAGCTAGTTCTATCCAGTCCACCTATTTACACCTTTTCATTATCTTGAGCTAGTTATATCCAGTCCACCTCTTTACAATCTATCCATATCTTGAGNTTTCATTATCTTGAGCTAGTTATATCCAATCCAACTCATTACAACCTATCCATATCTTGAGCTAGTTCTATCCAGTCCACCTCTTTACACCTTTTCCCTATCTTGAGCCAGTTATATCCAATCCAACTCATTAAAACCTATCCATATCTTGAGCTAGTTCTATCCAGTCCACCTCTTTACACCGTTTCATTATCTTGAGCTAGTTATATCCAATCCAACTCCTTACAACCTATCCATATCTTGAGCTAGTTCTATCCAGTCCACCTCTTTACACCTTTTCCCTATCTTGAGCTAGTTATATCCAATCCAACTCATTACAACCTATCTATATCTTGAGCTAGTTCTATCCAGTCCACCTCTTTACACCTTTTCCCTATCTTTAGCTAGTTCTATCCAGTCCTCCTCATCACACCCTATCTCTTTTAATGTCCATTTATCCTCTCATCTGCGTCTAGGTCTTCGCAATGATTTATTCTCAGATTTTGCCAGGCAATACTCTAAACACGGTTCTAGATCCTCCCATTCCCGTTGCATGTCCTGCTCCTGCCCTTCGAAATCCATGATATTTGATTATCCTAACAATGCCTTGTGACAAGTACAGGATATGTGACTCATCAATATGTGCCCTCCTCCACTCCTTATTTGTCCCATTCCTTTTTGGACCAAATATCTTCCTAAGCACCGTATTTTCAAACACCATAATATGTATTAGAGTTAGATTAAATTTCACAAAGATCTTACAAATATTGCTAAATTTATATATATATATTGAAACATTTATGTGTATATCTGATATATGTATCATATTTAATTATTTTGTTCCGGCTTTCAATACATGAGTTATCAATCAGGCCAAAAATGTCCAAAATTTTGAAAACGTTATAGTAATAATGTGAGGTAGTAATATTTTCAAAATATTTCATAAATTACCAAGCTACATTTTTAAAGCTTTAAAGAGATATGTAAACACTTTTTATATTACTTTTGAAAAGTGAGTGCAAAATGCACCAATATATTTAAGAACAATAAACTGTTATCAGTTTCTCCAAATTTGTATCTGCAGCTCCAAAATAATTATTATAAGCTATCAACTTTTTTTTTTAAACTTTATATATTATATTTAACCGATAAATATTATCAAAAAGTTTCAATCTGCACTTTGAAAAAATTTATTATTATACTAAAATATCAACATGTTAAAGGAAAAGTATTATAATAAAAGTACAGCTATTTATGAAACAAATTACAATGGTACATAGCTAAATATTTGGAAAACTACACTTATCAGCTAATTTCTATTATTATTATTATTATTATTATTATTAGCACCGCGTCTTACTACCCGTTCGGGTTAAACGCACTTACACTAATGTGTAGTGTTAGGGTGATTGTGAGATGTAATGGAGGACCTACAGTTTAACGTGGAATCCGAACCACGGTGATAATTTCTAATACAGTGGTTTAAAACATTAAGTACACTCTTATCCAAATTGGTATGAAGTCGAAACAAAATGTTAAAAATATATAAGGTGGGGATGCAAGGAACGTGAAAAAAAGGTCAGTGTTTTTGTAGTTTTTAGGGCAAAACATTTTATTGTTCAAAATAAATAAAATATTAATTCTATATGAACATTAAGTTTAATTTTCTTCACATGGTGACCTCATCAGTTCCAGTCCAGGGTGTCCTAGAATTTAACAACTTTTTCTCTTCATTAAAAAAATTAATCATCTAATGACGCTATGCTTATGTCAGATAGTCAACAACTGTTGATATCACCATGTGAAGGAAATCAGACTCCATGTTTGTATAGACAAATCAATTTATTATCTGTCAATCAATTATGTTTGATAAAGTGCTAAAACATATTTATTATATTTATATGTATTTTTAAAATGGTTGCTTGGTTTACGACCACCAAATTATTTGTTAACATAAAAATCAACCAGATATACGCCAAGGACACTGTTTCATGTATTGACTTGGTAAGATGTTGGAAAGAAAATTCAAGAAATCAATATGTATAAAATAGCTTTTCTTATGGAAGTGAATTAAAATGTTTAATTTAAAGTATTTGATCACTTTGATAAAAAAAAAAGCATTTTTTTTTCAACTCAACTTTTAGTATCCATTCGGGGTGAACGCATACACATTAATTACGCTAATGACATAGTAATGGACCAGCATTTGCGTGGAGGGAGATTTGTAAACCATTTATAAAAAAAACATAGTACACCCAACCAGGATTTTATCCCAGTTCTTACCGTCACTAGCCAACCAAAGACGAGCTTGACATTTATTTAAATGAAGCTATAAATTATTTTAAAACCTTATAATCTTCTAGATCTAAGTATGACTCTTTTTTCTTGTTTAAATCTGTTAACTTATCGAGTCATACAGTAAAAAATACTTTTTATAAAATATGACAAAGTATAAATAAAATAAAGGACATTAAGAAATGACATACATCTTTCTTTACAAATATATTTTAGCACACGTTTTGGAAATATTTAAAATTATGTTATTATAGTTATATCTTTTTTGCTTCATGAGCGTCTACTAATCATTTTTAATATCTGTTATGAGGGTTGTAGGAATTTAATAAATATAATAATAGTCATTTTCTCTTCGTGTATCTAGGAACATTTATAAATTTTAAAAAAGAATTTTTTTGCAGCTTCCTGTTTGATCTACATTTTGTTTATACTTAATTTTATAATTTAAAAACCAGAATAAATCAAATTACTTTAAATATTAAGTCATGTGGCTGAAATTTATGTATGTATATTTTTTCTGTACCAAACATGATTAAATTAATGGCTATTTTTAAACATTAGATAATCACGTCATCAACAAGTAGGGACATTAAAGATTCCCTGGTTAGGGTATTGTTTATTTCCCGTTTAGTCAAAATAAAACATTTAGTTCAAAAAGTATAAAAGATACATAAACACACACGCACACACACACACACACACACACACACACACATGATTGATACCTGTTTTACAGGTTTTATTGGCAACACATTTAATGCTTTATTTACACTCTACTAGATAAAGTTATTTCTCATGCCAGCACTCTAAGCCAAAGGTCCCAGGTTCGATTCCCGTGTCCAGGTGTCATTTTTCAATTTTCAAAATACTCTATGAATTGCCTTACAACATGATACTGCCTGTCGTACAGAGCTGTTCAACAAGTCACCTTCATGTAAGGCGCACTATTTATATAACTTTTACCAACGTTTAAAAAAGGACGTTCGTAAAACATGGGATCGAAGGCCACGCCAGTTGAGGTCAGTATTTTATGCTTTTTAAAAAAATAGACTTTTCTAGCTGAAATTAATAAATTATTGCCCCTGTAGCGACATTAGATTTAATTTCTACCCATGTTTATCTCAACTGTTCTAAAATAACAGTAAATAATTATTGACATTAATTTTTTAAATAAAAGAAAATGTCATAGTATATTTAAGTGGTCCATGTGACAAACATTTAAGAACTGTTTATATAACTGTGTGTATCAAAATTAAATTCATCTACAGCAGAAATTTATATTTTTGATGCGATACACCTTATATATCTTGCGCTTAATTGATTTACAAATAATTATGTATGATCAATAACATTTTCCTTCAGTTAAACGTATTTTAAAAGAAATATAAATACGTTTTGAAATTAAAATGCAATTAAAATCAGCTATGTTGAAAAAATATTGTTTTTTTATAAAAAAAAATTCCTATGCACCATGCCATTTAATATGCCGTAATAACACAATGTAGGTAATACACAAGTATATTTGGGTTGGATTACAATGCTCACTATTCGTGTTCTTTTTAAAGATTTTGTGCACACGCTCAACAAAAAGTTACTACTATATTTACTTATGGTTGATAAATTAGGAGCATAAGAGCCCGTCTCACCCGTCGGATCAATAATACCACTCAAAACAGGTTTTACTTAAAGTATGCAAATTATCAGGAACTTAAAAAGGACAGTTTCCCAAAAGTTAGAAGTAATAATTAAATGTCAAGGATGTTGTGACTTTGATAGATTTATTGAGCATCCCTTTTATTTGTTTACAATTAATGATGTAGGCATAGATTTTTTAAAAAAAATTCTGTAAATTTAATGCCGAAAAATCACCTCTTTAAAAGTGGGTAAACATTTTATTATAAACAAATTATGTGTCTTGAAAATGCTTATTTGACCTACAAATATCTTTCTCAGCCAGTATTTAAACAATATTTATTTCTAACAAATTATAGTGGTTGTATTATTTAAAATAGTTTGTTTGTATGATTAACACTAAGGATAACCGCTTTTCAAAGAATGGTAGGTAGTTTTCAGGACCATACTCGCATCAGCGTGGGAAAAGTTAAAAAAAAACCACAAGTATTCATCCTTAATACAACCAACGCCAATACACCTAGTCAAGATTTGAACCTCGACCTCCCAGGTAGACGTATTTCAGTAAATTGTGAGCCTGACGCGTTGTTTAACGTGACTACCGGTGCGATTATAGCGAATTGTGAAAGCGAACATAGTAGGGAAGCTACATTTAATGTCACTAGTGAGAAATAGTTGTTTTATGAAGGACGTCTGCTTGAGTATTCCTGTAGCGGATAAACAGTTTTAGCGGAGTTGGCTTTGTACAGGTTGTTTGGAAACTCATAATCCAAACTGCGCATATATTATGTTTGAACCAAAAGTAATACAGGATCCCTATGTACTTTCACCTGGAAAACTATACTAACCCAATTAATTTTTTTTCAAAATTTCGGTGTACAGAGCTGGGAAAGCAAAGCTGTTCAAGCACGCGTGTACGACAGGCTGCATAGGAGTTAGGCGCCTGGCACTATATACCTCGACATCTTGGAGCACGACAGCAGAACATACCACAATTAATAGTCAACAACACACCTGTCCATCTAGAAATGCATGTACGTTCTGAAGGTCATAATTAACGGTCCTACATCACAAAATGTGCTTACCAATGTTACATGTGCAGTACCACACGCCTAACTCCCATGAAACTTCTACACGCATGCTTGCACAGCTTTGCTCTCTCTCTGCTCTACGGCACTGTACGCCGAAACTTTGAACACAATTTTAATGGTATTATCATAGTTTTCCGGACGTAAGTTTTATAGGAATTTTGTATTACTTTTGGTTCAAACAAGCTATATGTGCAGTTTCGGCTATGAGTCTACAAACATCTGTACACAGTGTGTATGAAAATTAGAACAGCTCCTCTTTATAGCACCATTATTTATAACAAAACAAAAAAAACTTATGTTTAGTTTTATAAATATTTAACAGCATTAACTGGGGTAGCAATTACAGAACTACCTCAAAGAATGAAAGTTAATGAAAATCCCAACATTCACAGGGAAAATGTTTTCTTCTTCTCATAAGAGTGGAGTGCTGTCCATGCTTAGAGTATTTTTTTACTTTTTCACTATCTTACAGGTAGAGAAAGAACTGTGATCGTCACAAAAATTGAACTCAAGATTTTGATGAATCAAAAAAAGTAGTTTTTGACTCTCCGACTACCTGTCTGTACCTCCAACTAGAGCCTAAACTATTACACTGATCGGGCTAAAACTTGGTATCTAGGGTGTTCATAGGGTTGCCACGAATTTTTTTTGTAATTGGATATCCAAACCTAAAATAAAGGGTAATTTATTGAAGGTCAAAAAGAGAAAAAGTTGATTTTCTCAAAATAGGCTCTAAAGATTTTGATTAATTTTCATTTCTAAACATTTATAATTATTCCAAACAAAATTGCTTCTCTTAATATTTCAGCAAAATGACTTTAAGGGCTTCGTTCTGATGCGTAAATTATATTTTTATATATCTCCTAAACTATTTGGATACGAAATTACTTCTCGCTACAAATATGTAGGTGTCTCTATAATACAAATATTTTATAAGAAGCATATTTTTATAAAACCAATAACTTTCAAGATATACATAAATATATATATATATATATATTTTAACTTTTCAAACACTAAAGGTAAAAGTATTGCGACCGCAAAAGAAAATCTTACCTGAAGTGTTGACGGATGTCAACGTCTCAAGACCCCCCGAACCCTAAAAAGTGGTCTTTCCAATGCTGTCTGTCTGTGTGTCTGTTTAAACTTAAAATTAAGAGTAGTCAAAGAAAGGACGAAAAGAGAAAAAATCGACTTTAACGATTTTGATTAAAATTCGTATCTAGGTGTTGATTAAGATTATAAACAAATTTGGTATTTTCATTTTACCATGAAAATGAATATTAGGGTACATTAGAGAAGCAGAAACATCCGTATCTCCGCAACTATTTGAGATACTAAATAACTTATCATTGCAAGATTGTATTACTATTTAAAATAAGAAACTTTTATATGAAATATATTTTTATAAATCCAATGGTTTTTGAGATATAGGCAATTATATTAATATAATTTTGTGATCTTTAGTTGTAAAGATATACTACTTAAGTTTTAAGCAATAATTCTCCAATGCCATACAGTAATTAAATATAAGTAAATCTCTCAAAAAGTTTATGTGGTTTTTCCTCAAACCTCTTAGGAGAAATGTTTGTACAACAATGATATATCTTCATTTTAGACTCAATAGTCAATATTTACATTTTTTTGGTCAAAATTTATAAATGAGGAATTTAGTAGCAATGTTATGGTATGAAGATTTGCAATGCTTAATAAAATGTCGAAAATTTTAACCGCAAGTTGAAATTTTAATACGAAGTGTTGACCCTTGTGGACCCAACATTGATCTTTTTTTATCGGTCCGAACATACAAATGAGGACACTAATTCCTTAAAAACAAAACTATAAAATTTAAAACCGGGACTAAAAAAAAGTTTTGCATAATTATAGTGCAATTTATGCTTGGGTTTGCTAGTGTATATTATTTAGTTTCACATATATTACGAGTTTTGAGTAAATATCTCCATTTTCAAACAATAGAGCCAGAAAGTCCGTGGGGAGTTCCGTATCATTTATTTACATCGCACCTTACTACCCGCTCGGGCTATACACCCATGTACTAATTACGTTAGTTGAGTCGTGAGAAGTTGTAGAGTAAAAGTACCTAGATTTGATTGGAGCGATAATGAAAAATACTTTTGGGAAAACCCTTTTCCACTAAACCCTAAAGGGATTCAAACGCCGATCTCCCCGCCACTGGTAACACGAGTGAAGCAATATATCATGTAAACACCAATTCGGACTCTTGATTATGTTAATGTGAGTTCAAAACGACCGCCATGCATTTCGGGACCAACTACAGGGTGTCGCATTAAGCTCTCCCTTACACGCCGCTACGCTGACAGTATTGGCGATTTAATAGGGTGCCTCAGAAACAATTAGACTCTCTATGCTGAGGAAAGTGATGGACAACGTGCTGAGGTTTGTCTGACGTCTGGTGGAGCTCGCCTGAGTGACATTATCTTCAAAAAGTGAAAAAGTGTAATATGTAGTTGGCTTTTATTTAGCTAGTGAATATTTACTTTCCAATTAAATTGTCAGTTTTCAAGTTACTACTTGTATAATTATTTTGGCCCCACCCTGTACAAGCCGCATGAAATTGTGCCACGGTGTCGTCAATCTCCATGGCAGCATCTGCGTACACATGGTCTGTCAAGCATCCCCATTGAAACAAATCAAATAGTACGCTAGGAGGTCACATAACGGCCACTATACACTCAACCCGTGTGTTCGAACCCAGCTGGGGTTGACGCATTTTTCTCGAGTGGTACAAGTCCGTTGATCATCTTTCTTTGTAGGGGAAGTAAAGTCATTGGTAAAATGTCGATTGTGGCATGTAAATGAAACCTGGAAGGTACGTGAAAATATCTTTCCCGGCAAAATTAGAAGGCCCTTTCACTCTCGCTCATAGAAATTATCGTGTATAACACTCTCAATCCATATCCCTGGGTAAGTCATGTTTAAATACACTCGGGCATGTACAGTCAAATATTTATAATATTTTAAATTAGTTGAAAAATGACACCTTGACACAGGAATCGAACCAGGGACTTTTGGCAGAGCTTTCCAATGCTCTACCACTGAGCTATCCAGGTGTCGTCTGTGTTAAGGATAGTTTTTCGTTCGTAATTTAAGGCTGAGTGAATAATGACCCTGAACACGGGATGAATCCTGGATAGCTCAGTGATAGAGCATTGACACGCTAAGCCAAGGATCCCTGGTTCAATTCCCTTTTTTAAACTAATATAATTTAACAACAATATCAAGAAATACATTAACAACTCCAATTTAAACACAAGCAACCAGTATGACAAAAGTGGCATTTATCAATTAACATGTGATTGTGACAGCGTGTACATTGGCCAATCTGGCCGTAAAATTTCTACTAGGTTTTTTGAACATATTAGCGATTTTAAACACGACAGGAACACGTCTAAATTTTCCGAACATCTTAAAACTTCTGGACATCAACCGACCCCTATGGAGAATAGCATGAAATTACTTTTCAACACATCCAAAGGGACAACCATGAACACTGCTGAAAACATATTTATTCAAACTGCAATTTTAAATAAAAAAAACTGTATTAAATGAACAAACAAATTTTGAAAATCAAATTCTCATTAACACCCTTAGGAAACTCCCCCAACATACCAAAATTTAAAAAAAAACCTAATCCTCTCTATACCTGCCCATCCATCCATAGTAGATAAAGACCTGTTCGGGCCAGAGTCGAGAAGAATAGTACCTTAATTCTTTTCCTTTTGTCATTTTTCTTTTACTCCACCTCCTCCTTCTTTCTTCTTTTTATATTAAATATAATAATGTTTAATCTATCTATCTATTTGATAACTTCCCAGCTCAACTCTACACATTTAACCATATTACATCTCATATCTTTGATTTTTTCAGTTAGATTATTCTAGATCATTTCGATTCTCATTTTATATACACACGTTAGTTCTACTTTCAATTTAGTTTTCCTCACAACATTAGCTGGAACACTCCTTGTCTCTTCATCATAGTAATTATTATAATTTCATATATGTTTAACTTATCTGGCATTATACCTTTATTAACTATAGCAGCAAATATTTATGGTTAGGGTGTGGTTGAAACATGTGTATTTGTATTATTCTTTTCCTCTTTCTTTTTTCTTTAGTCTTGAAAATGATGCCGTAAGTGCATCGAAACATGTCGACACTGTCATAAACACAGCAATGTGGAACCAAGGAACAGGGGATTAGAGATAAGGAACAATTCAATTTAAATACGTTTTTTCAGATTATTTTCAAACATATTTATTTTGACAATATTTATTAGTATGTCCTTAAATGCATGTATACTTTATCAACTGACAGAGATTAAGTCCTTTATATGCATTAATTTTACTACGTTATAAAGTTTATCTAACTCCACGAATTTTGATGTATCTTTAGTATATGGTTTACAATTTTTATATATTTTAATATTTTTAAATGTTTTTAATGTGTTATTCAATTTTGTGAATATTAATTTAATATACATACAGATTACGTCCTAGTGATATTGACTTGTATCAATAATACCAAATCTTGTCAATTGAACCTTGTAACGTTATTTTTTACTCAATACATCAGATTATTACTTGTTGAAACATAATATTGTCCATCAACGCATTTAAAGTTGAATTCTCCTAAATTTGGTAATATAATTTAATATAGACAATACCGTAATTACAATGATTTTCCGCCTGTGTTTTGATATCAATTTTAGAAAACCTTTTTTTTTGCTTTCAGTATTAATAATATTTTAATATATTATTAGCCCCATCTTTTTGGTAATGATAAAATTTATCAAAAAACACAGCTTCAAATTACTTTACTTGACGTATGAATACGTCAAAGTATATCTGTAAACTTTTCTAGCTGTCAGAAAAGGATCTTCTTATGAAACATTTTTTTCAGCCGCCCAAAAATGCGATTGTGTTCCGTGGTGTTGAAATTATAACCCTCAAGTCAAATTTAAGGGCACATCTTCCAGCACTCCTGGTAGAGCTGTTTCAAGGAAAACCAGGGCCGTTTTAAAAAAATGTGAGGACTGGGGCAAATAAATTTGTCCCCC
>CABFVX010002213.1:64663-123453 GCA_902151425.1 Timema shepardi | reverse complement strand
GAAAAAAATTAACTTCATCCCCCTCCCGTCCATGTGATTGGATTATTTTCCGCGATCCCAACCACCAGCCAGACATAATATTGAGTAGTCTCCTAGTTTATGAGTAAATAATAAGGGCCCACCTTGCTTGAAACAAGCGTCACAGACTCTGACAGGACTATGCCATCCCCTGTCAGGAACCGCGCTAGTTTTGGTGGAACAGTTCTCACAGAAGCCCTCTCCACAAGAGCGGCAATGGTGCTTGCTGGCATTGACGGCAAACACTGTCCGACACGCGTGGCAGTGCTGAAGAAATGTTACACCGTCAAATTACTCACACACATAATTTAAAAGTTGTATGTAATTTTGGTGTTTCATATTTTTTTTAAATTTCTTATTCCAAGTAGACTTTATCAGAGCACCATATCAAACAATTAGCGATGTTTTTAATTTTGTAATTATTTGAAATAAAATAAACATTTTTACTTACTGATTTAATTAAAAGTTGACAGTACATTTGCACTGTCTAAGGTGTGAATTGTTACCTTACATGGGAAATCCTTTATCCTTTTTTGATTCCTCTCTTCTTATGCGGGCTAATCCCGTTTATTATCCCTAGATAATTTGTTAAATTAGTAGTAAAGAGCGTAAAGTATCTTGGAATTGCCGGAGCAGAGAAGATCTAATGAGAAGAGTGCTTCAGGGGGAGGGGATAGGTGTGTAAGCCTGCTTCTATGGAGAAGAGAAGTACCCTTGAAGTGCAAGGAAGTACTGTATAGGACAAAATTCTTACCCATAGTTACATTTCAATTTTTCCGTCCTCAGCAGTCTAGCTCAACACGAAACTAGCACGTTAGCTAACTATGCCACCAAGGTGGATCATGATAACTTTGTGAAATTTTGCCCCTCTTTAAGAGATAGATTACAGTCACCTTAATCTCATGGTTGGGTCGCCAGTACTTGGGTGCTATTTGGTCAGCCACCCAGGATGAGATAAGGCGAGTAGGAGGTGAACCCACATTTGCTACAGCCTCCGAGATGTAGGTCACCCCATCCAAAACCTTCTGGGCTGCATTCTGGGACGCCACCAACGCCATTTTGCTCTGCCCACAGAATAAAACTGAAGTTATAATCTACAGTACTTAAAAAAAATAGAAAAGATATATTTAAAACAAACTTCACTTTTTATTAATATTTAACTATACAGACAAAGCTAGTTTTATACAAATAAAATAAACGACATACACCATAATGATGTTAATAATGTAGACATGTATAAATTTAACCACAAGAACACTCAACATATAAAATATAAAATTTAAATAACCACAAAAAAAAATGAATTTATAATTAATTAGATACTTATGTACTAATTAGACTAAAGGGTTAGGGACAAGGAAGGTTGATTTTAGAGGAAGTGTACCCACATTTATGTGGAGAGTGTGTTGGTAAAACCACCCTCAGTACACTCAACTGGGATCAGACCATGGTCTTCCTCGTCATCGGCGATCTAGTCTATTGTGAGAACATGCGGCCACTAAAGAGGGTCATAATTAATGTTAATGATAACTAAAATTTAAACATAATACAGTTAATAATTCTTTATATATCTAGAAACATTAAATACACCCATTTGGTGCTATTTTTTCTCTATTGTTATGAAGAAAGTTTATTTGGAATAGAGCAGTAGGCTAAATTATGGTTAAAATTAGGAATATTCTTATTTGACTTATTAATATAGAAATAGTTTGAATAAGATAATAAAAAACACACACATATTTTTAAGGGCAAGCACCCACTGGTAAAGACAATTGTTTAATTTTTCAGTACAACCAAGAAAATCGGTCTAATCTGTCCAGCTGAAGATGAGACTTGTCCTTAAAAATGTGTTTATGTTTTTTTTTAAATTTTGAAGTGTTTTATCTAAACAATTTCTAGTCCAATATCACTCAGTTTGGTGATTATAAAGAACAAGGTTTATGTTATGTTTTGATGAAATACCACGATAAAAAACTCGACAGCTTCCAGAATGACTGTTGCAATTATTTAAGAAATGTAAACATAAATAAGAGGATTGTTAAATCCCTACCCCTGGCCACACGTGTTTGATTTCAGTGCGTACAGCAGAGTCCTCTGGGTTCTTGTTCCCGTACCAGAACTGACGACTGCGATAGATTTCACCACAATTTGGACATTCTATTACATACCTGTTATAAACAAATAAAATGTTTATTATTATTATTATCATCATCACCGCGTCTTACTAACCGTTCGGTTTGTACGCACTTACGCTAATGTGTAATGGTAGGGTGATTGTGAGATGAAATGGAGGACCTACAGTTTAACGCGGGATCCGAACCACGGTGGAGACCTGGCATTCCTCACATTCACAAGATGTCTTGTCAGAGGTGAAGGAAGGGTTTGGTAATCAGATAGATATTTGCCGGGACCGAGGATTGAACCCTGGCCGCCAGCACAGAAGTCTGACACCCTACCCCTAGACCGCCAGGTCTACCAAAAAATAAAATGTTAATTTAAAAATGACATCTTAGTAAAGGAATTGTAAACATATTTGTTTTAGTATATTGAACATTAGGCTACCCTTGTTTGCCTGTATTTAAGACTGACATTTTTACTGTGGGACAGGATTGGGATGGAAAATGAGTCAAAATAACGAAAGTGGAAAATTATAAAAATGAAATTTTAGGATGGTAAAAAAAAAAAATCTTATTACATATTAAACTTATATATATAGGTGCATTATTTTGTCATGTGGTCGCCAACCAAATTCAAGCACACGTCATACCGTGGCACCGTCCATTAAAATCCTTCGTCAAGGAATGACACCACCGCCAGGCTACCCAGCCAGTTGTTGACGCCATCCATGAGCCCCTTGTTGGTTTTGAAATGCTGGGTAGCCAGCCAGACCTTCACCTTTCTGAAGAGATGGTTATCGCCTGGCACCAAGTTGGGGCTGTAAGGGGGTGGGTCGAAAATTTCCCAAAAGCTTGTTTCATGGTACGACAAAAGCTTGAATTTGTGTGGAAACAATATGGAAAAGTAATGCAGCTATGTATATAAGTTTTGTATGTAATAAGATTTTTTTAAATCTATTTTTGACTTTTTTTAAAAGCCAATTGGACGCACAATGAAAAAAACAAAACCTGTTAGAAGATTTCAATTAACTGCGGTAAAGCCGACTTTAGATTTGTTTTCCCATTTGATAAAGAGACTATGAATCCTCCGGTCCTTGGGATATAAAGCTACTCACCCAGACCAGGCAAACTTTGCAAGACCGAACCAGGATGTATCAGAGGATGACGTCAACTTTGGGATGACTATCACTTCTTGTCCGTTTGTGTGACAGGTCTTACAAATGTACGTGCAGTTTTCATACTGATGCTGGTACCTGGGAAACAATACTAGTATGACACGCGTTTTCATACCAATTATGTACATTAGAAATGGCTTGAATCCTATATTTCTCCAATCTTGAATCCTTGAATAGTTAAAAATGTAATAAAATAAACCTCCATGGCCTAAGCCTGCAATCAAGGCATACCAACCGAGCAGCCTCCACTGTTAACGATGATAGTGACAACATTTGTGGAAAGAGGGTGTCATGTAGTCAGCATAACAAACCCTCCAGCCCTTAATCTCAGTTTTCTAGATCAGAGCGTCTACTTATTCATTCAAGTAGCTCCTCACTCGGCCTCACAAGGTCGAGTTGACCTCGTTCCAGACCCGCTGACCTGCAGAAAGATTGTGGAAAAAACCGAGCGTGGAACCCAGGACCTCTGGATCTTTAGCCAAGAACTATGACCACTAAACCACAGAATTCTAGTAAAATCAAAGTTTGAAAAAGATGTCAAATAAGCCCGTGTATCAATGATGATCATTGTCATATCTGTTAAGTCATAAAAACAATGACAATCCATTTTGATTTCCAACATTTTTTTAATGATTTTGTTTACCCAACTACACAAGCCTATATTATTGCTGTCACTAAATACCTAAAATTAAATAGTTCTGAGTCAAGGCCTTCATAATTATATTAGAGCTATCTTTTTGAACTTTTTATGAATCTCAAATCTCTCAAACATTCAAGGGATTTGGGGGTTTCTAATTTTAGCTATTCAAACAGTTTCTTAGCCATGTAACATTACACTGCTAGCGAGGGAGTCGAGCCAAGATAGTTACGAGTGATGTGCCAAGTACAATTTTTTTCAATTCGAAGCAAACTCGAATCCAACGTATAAAATATTCTCAAAACCAAAATGAAGCTAAAATATTATTTGTTAATTGTTTTGTACTAGAATATGACACCTTAGTTTAGTCGGTAGTGTGTCTGCCTACTGATCTAGGGGTCCCAATTCGATTCCTCGCATGGCTGAAAAATTAATCATTGGTGAAATGTGAATTTACACTTTCACAGTGATAAATTAAAGGCCGGGGACTGGATGTTGTGCCTGTACTAGTCTTAAGTTAGAATATTAGACATGTGAAACTATGGCAGGCCTAGCAAGCCTGTAATGGAAAATATATGGCTTGAATAAAAAAAGTGGCCCAGTGCTGGAAACAGTAATGGATGTAAAGCAAAGTTTTATACTAGATATATTTTTAAATTGTGGCTATTTACATTACTTTATGCAATAAAATAGCTTAGAAAAGGTTTTATCATAAAATTGTTTGCAATCTTTCATTCTAATCTTATAAATCAAGTTATCACAACATGTAATTCAAATACATCATTTTTTTTCATATGAATATTAATTTGTTACATAACAGCTTATGAGGGCTCTAAGTGAATAAAAATTAGTATCCAAACCTTCAATATTTTTACTGGCAAAACTTTATTATAAAATTTAAATTTTTTTTCTAAAGCAAAGTTGAAGCTGACGTTTTTTCAAAGCAAATCAAAGTCTCACACATCCCTATTTGAGAGTAAAGTGAAAGTCAATATACAATAGTACAGTATGTAGAATTTTAAGTGATGTATAGTCTGTGGTTATAATATATGCCTACTTGCATCTTGATGAACAGGAATGGTCCAAGTTCTCGGTGAGGTGCCCCATACTCATTTCACATCGCTGCTCACACGAGAGACATTTGATAGGACACGTGAAATATTGGTCTGGGAATAACACCGAGGCAGAGTTCTCGATTTCACCACTGAATTTGTCATTTAGCACCTACGAAATGAAAAGTGCAAGTTTCATTATGCCTTGGCTCCAGAAATATAATAAATAGAGGCCTACAACTCTTATGTCCTCTGACACCTTAGCAACGTTGCCAAATGTCTATCTGGATACTACTTTTCATATAATTTCAGCACCTGTACAATACAATATTGGGAGATTTCCTAAAAGTAATATCCTAGGGCTCTGCTACAAATAAACAATATAATGCATTAATTAATATTTTATTATAAAAATAGGTAGCTTAATCAATATTACGAACTTAAAAGCTAGTATCAGCACTTAGATAGTAATTTCAAATTTTAATAAAATAAATTAACAATTCGCTTCAGTGGCTGAATGGTCTAAGGCATCACTCTAATGTTAGACCCGGCATGTTGAAGACGGAAGAGATCGGGGATTGACTCCCGGTCGAACCTACTGAGGTTTGTTTTTAATAAATGGTTTCCAACTCTCCTTTAAGGCAAAAGTTGGTAGAATACATCTGAAATGCTTCCTTCCTCATACCTAATTCACTAGAGGAATTATCATATAACATGAAAAATTAATAAGACCTGGGAATTAAAAGTCCATGAATATCACATAAAAATGTGTTTATTAGGCTGACTGTTATTAATACATTGGAGTAGACATACAGGAAGTGTTCCGTATGATAAGAGAATGGTCCAACGGCAAACTTACGGAACTGTTCTGTTCACTTCAAAGACTACAGTTTCTTTGTTTCCGCAAGCTTTAAAATGTATGGTTTCATAACATTTTATTTTACACCATGGTCCGACATCAAGTAGACCAAGAAAGTGTCATTTTTATAGTGAGCTTGTTTATTAGTTGCTTTGTTTATAGTTTAGTTAGCTTTGGATTCTATCTAAACAAACAATAACAATAATCGTCGGAAAAGTGATTAGATAACAAAATAAATTGGTGATTTATTAGTAACTATGAGATTCAGAAATTGAAATGTGAGGAAAGTGATACAGATAGTGTTGTGGACAGTGTCACATATAATGATTCAAGCAGCGAAGAAGGTGGAATAGAGTTAGACCAAGGTGATTGTATTACAAGATTATCATATACTAATGAACAATTATAGTGGTTTTGTGTCAGTAAGTGACATTTTAAAAAGTATTTAATTAAATTTAAAACAAAATAAGAGATTCAAATAAAATTAGAAGCCAAAAAACATTTATTTTGAAATGCCGCAAAAATAGCCTATTTTTACGTGCATTTAATTCCTGCCATTATTTACAATTATGTGAAAAAATATTACAACCTTAATGGGTTAAAATATATTTTATGATCAATAACATTGAGTGGTGTGTGGCCCCCAGAAACCCATCACATACCCTTAGGGGTACACAGATAAAATTGGGGAACACTGTATTGTGTTAGATAAAATACGGTTTAGCGTGCTTACCTTGAGCGTATGATACACAACCTGAGGCTGCCTGGCTGAGCGTACTGTCGTGTTTTTCAGTTCAAGAACAATAGCGTTGCGCAAATCAGAGAAACATGTGGGAGGGGATATAGTTTTGGTACCAATATAACGTAGAGAGCTGAACGCTTCGATTTCCAGTTTCATCTGAACGAATTGGCGTCTTAAGATATCTTCGGCACTGTCTGAGTTATCTGCGGGAAGAAACACAGTCACGTTTTAGTCTTGAATGTTAATAAGCAAATCACATAGTTCTTGATACTTATATGTGAACTGGGCTAGGTTTTACTTTGGATCAAAGATACAATTCAGAGTTAGCAGGGGCGGATTTATGCATAGGTCTAGTGGGGGCGGCAAATTTCGAATGATGAAAAAAAAAAATTACATATATCCTTCTGCCAGTTAAAATAACTCCAACACCTCTATCCTACCAATTAATTAATTAACAATCATTAATAATTAATCACCAAGAACCAACACGTCAGAGTTGTGGGGTTGTAGTGAGGAGGTCAGGAGGAGGAGGGAAAGTAGGGCAGGGGCGGGGGGAAGGAGGCTAGTTATAACAGCCAATCAGAGAGCGAGGAGGCGTGGTCACGTGACAAATTTCAAGTGTGATGAGGGGACATACTAGCTACTATGGCTTCGTCGTGTGTCTGATTGTTGTGGTTTGTGTACCAACATGACAGAGTATCACCTTAATTCACTGACAATCATTTTAATTGAAGATCACCTAATGGATAAAAGGGATTTGTCTGGCATCAATGACCAGTTCGCTCAGCAGAAATCAAGGCGAAAGATACTATAGACTATTTTCTTATCGTCTAAATGCTAATATTTTATCTGTAGTAACATGTTCTTCAGTCTACTAGTGCAGACTTTATATTTTTAATTCTATAATATTTGAATTTGTGTGCTGTGATAGTGTAAGAGAATTTATTTCAATTTTATAAGTCTTTGCTTAGAGTCTTACTACAGTAGTCCCATGGCTCCTCTGGTGCTGACTGACAACTCACAGCTTACAGCTAACGGCTTTGAAAAGTTACCAGATCAAATTAAGTATCCCTACGCCGAACAATATGATCTGCAAAAACATGTGTTTAGCAGCTGTCACTTCTGACAGTCAAAATGAAGGTATATACCTAAATGTTGACTGTCGGAAGTCAGCTGTGAAATGTCAGTCAGCACCAAAGAAGCCACGGGGCTACTGTACTTTTAAAACCTCACTATAATAAATAATAAAATGATTTAATCACTTTATATCTGTCAGTCTACAGATAGCACTTGTGCGTATGGTATATGTGTCGGTGTATGAGGGGTAATAGGGGTGGAAACAGGGACTTAGAAGGTTAGAAATGGAGTTAGGAAAAGTGGGCGGCAAATAATCTAGTGCCTAAGTGCGGCAGTGTCGTAAATTCGACCCTGAGAGTTAGTACAGACTAAACAACAAGGCCAAGCTGGTTATTATCAATTCATTTTATAACTCACAAAACCCGCCTATGTGGCGTAGTTGGCTAACGCGCTTGTCGTGTTGAGCTCGACTGCTGAGGACGGGGAGATCGAGGTTCGAATCTCGGTCGGGTGAAATGGGGGTGGTTTTTCCTAAATGGTTTTCCACTCTCCTTCCACGCAAATGCGGGTTCACTTCCTCTAATTCAACCTACCCAATTCCTAATCCATTAGCGTAATTAGTACTTAAAGTGTATAACCAGAACGGGTAGTAAGACGTGGTGCTAAATATTAATTTTTGTAACATACTGGAGGGCAATGTATCAGTGTGCTGAGTCTCATGGAAGATGATGACCGCCGGTCCGAGAGCAGAAGGGGAACCACCAAACTCCACTCTCTGTCCAGCCCGCTGCAAAGCCGACTGGAAGTGTAGGGTGTAAGCCCGCGATGCTGACCCCAGGAATGTGTACAGATCACGATGGAGACGATTTGAACGAGTGCGATATATAACAATATCGGACACAGCCAACACCTTCAACAAATACGGGGAAACTATGTTGGAATGTACAAATCTGAGACTAAATGTAATGAATGATACTTTTAAACATTTGAAAGATGAGTAGGTGTATTTTTTTTGTTAAGAGCTCAATATTTATTTAATACATATTAATTCATAATCAACATGATTTCAAATTAGTTTTATAACTATACTTCAAAGAGAAATTCAGGACTAAGTGTAAGTTATACTTAAGGTTAAAATATTCTTAAAAATATTTGTTGGTGTAAAAAGTTTAAATATTCAATTATTTTAATATCAAAAATGAAAGAATAGCCCTTTAAAAATATCTCTTTCGATATTGAGTTTTATATTCAATAATTTTAGTATCAAAGTGAACGAATAATATTCAAAAACTATCGGTACCGTATATATTCTAAAAACTCACAAACAAAAACTAACTTTCTTGAAAATTAAAAATATGCAATTTTGCCACAGTTTTCATCTCATGTTTGAATGTATAGCAGCGATATTTTTTAGATTAGTATGGTACCGTAGTCACCTTAAGCAAAAGCCTGGTCCTTTGGTTCTCATGATTGGTGGCCCCGAGCAGACCTTCCGTGTCCAAACATATCACACTGTGCAGAGGGTCAAAAGCGGCCCACACACCCAAGGTGCAAGAGTCTTGCTTACAAGATGTCTGGAAGACAGTGCGACCCTCAAAGAACGTGTGGTTCAAGGTGAAAGATTTGCCATCGCCAGTGTTACCGAAAATTGAAACCACTTTGACACGGTCAGATTTTTCACATTTCAATCGTTTTATGAACTGCTCCGCTGACGTTATCTTTATCGGAGAGAGAGAGAGAGTAAAACAAAACAATTCAGTCAAACAAATTAGTTTAGAAGCACACTTTTCTAAGACAGGCTGTTATCAATGGAAATTTAAAAAATATCCCTTACATGTACTTTGAATTTTATAGTGACACACCCTATAGCGTTCACAAAAGTATTTACTCAATATTTAATTGGAATTTAAATATATTAATACTAATTATGTATTTAAAATATGGTTTTGACTGGATTTCTATAGCAGATGCAGTTTTTAAAGGATTGATTAGTCTATTTCCTATTTTATAACAAATTCGCTTATTTTTTGGAAAACTTCTAGATTTTTTAAATATAGCTTGACTTAAATTTAATTCTCTAATTTGACCCTCAAGCAAGACGTGTAGTAAAGGCCATGCATCCTCTCGGTAAACTTATCAGCACTGCGTCTTATTAACTGTTCAGACTGTAAACATAGGCCCTTGTACTAATTATGCTAATGAACGAGAGATGAGGAAGGATGCATTTATAGTAAGTGTACACACATTTGCATGGACGAAGAATGAAAAACCATTTTGAAAAAAAACCACCCTTAGTACACCCGTCAGGAATTCAAACCCCAATTTCTCTGTCATCGGCAATAGAGTCTAACACGAGAGTGACACCCTAGGTCATGTGGCCACCGAAGCAGATCCTTTCAGTATAGACCTGGTTTCCAGAAAGTGAGGTTCTAAATATTTTTCAGTTAATTAGGGAGCGGCTCTTTTTATCCATTCCCAAGAATCTATTGGAGGTGTGCACACTGTGTGCTGCGCGCTCGGTCATCTAAGTATTGTTTTGTTTGCGTGGCTACTATATCCATCCCATGTATTTTGATCTATATGCTAAATCTTTTTTTCACAAATCTCTTTTCCTTATATCTTAAGGATCGAAAACACCACTTTTCAAATGAACCGATACAGGAAATATCGGAAGAATCTTTACCCGATCACAGCTTTCACTTATTTTTAGATGATGAACTAGAATCTGAAGAATTTGATGGATCAAAATTTCCACACTCCCTATCAACGCACGTAGCTTCTTATAAAAATATAAACAACCGCAATAATATTAAGACCAACCTTAACCTTTAAATGTTGAAGAACTTTCAAGAAAGAAAAGCGGGAGATCCAAAAGCATCAATACGACTGTTTCTTGTCAACAATGTAAAAAATATTTGTAGCAAAAACCTTCTGTTATGATTATTGTATACTTAATGTGCAAATATAAATGACAATAATTATTATAATTACGGTGGATACACAATATACTTGATGTATTTTTTCCCCTTTGTATTCTAATATTCTTTTATATAAATAAAAGATTTATATATTTTTTAAATTTTATTATTTTAATGTAGATAGGTTGCAAATACCGATAAAGCTATGATTAAAAAAAAAACTGAAAATTTACTTTTAATCTGAATATAAACACGAAAATTGGAAGTGGTGCATAGTGTGTGCAGCGTGCCTGTTCCTGTGATGTGATTTGGCACACCCGCTCAAGGGTTTACCCAAATTAGTATATTTTTAGGCATTATAGGTCTATTTTTAGGCATTATAGGTCTACACATTAATCTCTAGTTTCTACATTGTGTAATCTAATTTAATCTAACGTTGAATAGCAAATAGATAAATGTCGAGACTATCATATAACATTATTGTAAAGGGATGCAGTAATTTTAAGGTACCTTAAGATATTCCTTGCCATCAATCAGATGGAAGCTTGTGTCCTCCGAGCTTGGTCCCAATGAGCACGAGTCGCCTTCAGGGATAATGTCCGGAGGCAGACTTCTCTCTGCTATCGTCAAGCTATCAATGGATTCCATAATTGCCGATGAATGGCTTAGCAGACTTTTATTACGATGATTAATGGACATATTTTAAGCAATGAAGTTTTTGGGAACCACTTTGAAACATGGTGTCTTTAAATTCTACATTGGAATACCTGTTCATAAAGATAACACAAACATTTTTAGTACAAATTTTGTTTCTTATAAACATAGTAGATTAAAATATTTAAATGTAGGTAAGCATGATGGAAGACAAATGTGCGTGAGAAATTTAATTATATGGAATTAAGTTTTTTTAGCACTGGGCCTTGCTACCTATTCAGTATTCAGGTTATAATACGCATACATATTAATTATATTAGTTAGGGATAAGGAAGGTTGAATATTATAGCGTAAGTGTACTCACATTTGTGTGAAAGGAGAGTGGAAAACCATTTTGCGATAACCACCCAAGTACACCCGACCGAGATTCAAATCTCATTCTCCCTGTCATCAGCAGTCTAGCCTAACACGAGGGTGATGTAAAGACCATGCGGCCACGAAGCAGACTGTAAGATTGCCCACTATTCGGATCTATAATACCTATACATAAAGCTTTAGACATGCAATTTTTCAGCTTTTACAATATTTGTTCCTGTTTCTCTTAGGTGAGTTTGGTTTTGTATACTTCATCATAACAAATGGTTTTATTAATATTGATTTTTGTTTCATTTGATTCCCCACAATTTTGTTAGTGTAATGCTTGTATAACTTATGCTAATTTTAGGTTTCTTAAAGAAAAAAAAATCCTAAATGACATGGTTCTTAGGTTTCATCGCCCAAATTGATTTGAGATGTGTGTCGATTTATATTTAATTTAATTTAAATTAATTGATAATAATAGTAATTAAATGTGTTACCTTGAGAAATTTTCAACTCTACTCACTACATTAACTCCTTAGTATGAGCCCGCAAGCTTTAACCGAGTGACCAATGTCTTTAACAATGGTAGTCCCAACCTTTGTAGATAGAGGGTGTCATGTGGTAAGCACAACGAGCCCTCAGGCTGTTAATATTAGTTTTCTTAACTGGAGGTGGTACTTCCTCATTCAATATCTCCTCGTTTGTCCTCACAAGGCTGAGTTTTACCACATTCTAGACTCACTGGTACACAAATAAACTTTGAAAGCGCCGGGATTCAAACCCGTAACTTTTTGATCTGTAGCCAGGAAATATGATCACTAGAGCAGAGGCCCTATATTATTGTAGAAATAGGATTTAGCTCCTCTCTTTTAGGAATCATAAAGAATATTCTTTAATAAAAAGCATCGGGTAATTTGTAGTAAGTATTGTAATTTGCTGAACTTGTGACTCAATATAATTTCTACATTGAACCCCTTTGACATGAAATATAAAGCCTACAAAAGATTAAGCTTAACAGGTGAAAAATAAATTGGATTGACTAAATAATATTTTAACGTACCTAAGTAAAATTGCCCTCAAAATGATAAGAATAAAATAATTATTTTCTTAAACAATTAAATGGATCGCACAAAGACATTATATCAACAACTTTATTATTTCACAATAAAAACTAATATTAACAAATATTGTCATCAAGATAGCCAACCTTATTTAGATTTTAAAAAATCCTTCTCTCATTATTACTCAAAGTACGAAAGAGAGCAGAAGCGTAGTTTCAATTTATTTTATTTATGATAATTTTAATTAATCTACAATGACTTTATAATCTAATAGGTGTTAAGTTAAAATCATATATATATAACTTTTATAAACACTTCAGTTTCCCTTTTTATTCAATTTATAACTTGAAAAGCTATATTTTTAAATAAGCTGAAATAAATAAAAATAGTTGGATGCAATAAGAATGTAACCGTTGAGGTCTTGACTAGTAGGAGCTTATGCTAGCAATTAAGCCAAAACTATAATTAAGTTATGGTGAAATTTAAGTAAGCGTATTTTGCACTAAAATTAGAAAATACTCAGTTTAGTTTTACCAAAAGACTGCATTGTGCATCTAAAGACATGATTATATCTTTTTTGTTTATAAAAAGGCCCTTTTCTTCCAACAAAATCATTTTCAGAAAGGTGCAATTGAAGAGGGAAAAGCGTCTACCTTGTTTTATGTTAATAAAAACTCTATAGGACCGATCTCCACGAGTGACGTGCGTTATCTTTGCAGTTTAGTTCATCTTCCATTCTGACTGTACACTGATTACCGTTACAATGACGCGTGCAATTTGTGTGCACTGCTCTATGTCTTCAAAAATATTGACATATAAAACGCAATACTACAGGTACTGACAGAAATCTAGGCGGTAGCGTCACCGCCACGTTTTGCAGAAACTCGCATCACTTATTTTGACGCAACAATGACGCCAACTCGATGCCAGAGCTCGCGTCCCATGTGAACTTCATAATTCGAATCAAAGTTATGCCGAGACTCAGCGTCACATGACGCGAATGCAACGATGATGTACGTCGTTCGTGGGCGCTTGGCCTCAGACTTGTTCTGTCCTGCATTAAATTTTACTGTCAAATAAAATCCGTTCGTTCGTCTCTAGTATGAAGTCAAATCTCACATCTTAGACGTTTCGAAACCTGCTTTGTGTGAGATTTCGAACGAATATTTAGTAATCTACCGGTATATTAGTTGTTAGTTCAATTTCAACATTTCATTTTGGTCTTAAACGCTGACACAACTATACACTACTATTAGACATCTGGAAATAATAAAATAAAAAATAATTGATACCCGGAAATCTACAATGAGTTTACTTATTATGAGCCAACTACCTGTAGTTCTTAAAAAATAAACCAAGACCTAACTGAAACACTCATGCTATACATTAAGGATGTTCAAAGCTTTTATATACCCTTCGTTTATAATGATAGGTAGCTAAACTCTAAAATGGCACAGTTTATAAGATAGGGAAAATTGTAATTGATAAAGGTACGATCAAGACCTTTTAATATTAATGGAGTATATACAGGCATTTAAAGCATTTCGTATGATTGAACAGTATTTATGTCACAAACATCTTGAAACAATTGGAAAGGAACAACAAATGGGAGTTTATCTGTCTTGTTTTGAATTATGTATAGCTTACAACAATAACAAAACTAAATATTTATGTTGCTTAAGATATTTAGTAGTATATATTGACTAGTCCACAATATTAACATGCCACACTTTCTACTATTGTTTTCTCAAGCACTATATTTTTTAAAGTGTTTTAAACTTTCTGGGGATTATAGCTTTATTATTTAATGTCTAACGAGAAATTTGATAGTTTTCGATACTAGCTAGTGGTATTGTGATAATTTGAGTTGGAAACACTGTTCTAATATCTGAGAATCAGTTAGTTTTTTAGTGTAGTATTGTGACGCAAATCTTTGTTATTTCAAAGGTAACGATACTGCATAAAGTTTTTGAATATTTCTGATATATATTCATACCATAAAATATATGTGTACAATCATAAATATATCACATCGAGGTTGGATTTTTTATTTTCCAAATTGTTTCAAATCCCGCAACAATTATTTAGGGTCCTATATACCTTCCTTAATAATGTAACTATTTCTGAGATGTATTAAAGCATGTTAATCAAATGATGTTAGAATAATAAATATTAAATTGGTCAATTATATAAATGAGAGCAATAACGTAGTATTGTTTGATGGCTTACGCAGACACAATCGTATGTAGGAGCTATCGGACCCGCTTGTCCGGAGGAAATGAACATTGTCCGTCTGTTTATGTAGTTGCGTTGGCTTGCTTTCAGCCAATAAAAAACAAACATGGATGGATTACTTAAATTGAATAAAATGAAGTTATTTGGTTTATGACAACAACTCTTGGAAATACTTAGAATAGAATACAGTATTTTCAATTAGAATTATTTATACATATATATAGGAAATTTAAATAGTTTTAAAATATTTATTTCTTATTTGAAAACAATATGAATTTACCTTTGTATTTAAGAGAAGTGCTTTTGCGATTGTGTAATTGCGAGTCCAACAGGCGTGTATGTTGGCTGTAGACGGCCCATTGTATTTGATTTAAGGCGCCATTATCACAGGAGACTGGACTGTTGGTGGCAAAATTTGGTTTCGACCCAGACTAACATAATTCAAACTTAACTGTCTAACTTAATTCAGGAATAGTCAAGACACCTTGTCCACCAGTTTGATCGATTATTGTTAAAGAAAAAACCTTACTTTCACCAAAGAGGATTTTTTTTGGGCATTGTCAGGTTCTTTATCTTAATGGAAACACATCATCATCATCATCATCAACTGTTTCCAGCCTGTGGGTAGGTCAGTTTAGTAGAATGCCTCCAGCCTTCCACCATTTTTCTTCCTATGATTTCTTACATTCTTCTCCTCTCACTTGAACACTTTCTGGCATCTGCTCCTCCCATCTCTTTCTTGGCCTCCCCTGTGGTCTTTTTCCTAAATACTTAACTTTCAACATTTTTATTGGCATAGTGTAAACGTGTGTGTATGTGTCATTCCATGTGAAATACTCAGAAAAAAATGGTTTACTTGCATAATCATTTTGATTTTTTTTTTAATATTTGGAACATAAAGATTCCTACATAACCTATACCTACTAGTAATTAAAACATTAAAAAAAAATTATCTTGTTTATCTAGTACAGTCATTTTTACAACATGGCCATTGCTAAATTTGATGTAGTTCAGCATTGGTTTTGTTAGGAAAATGCAGTTTTTAAACCTTTTGAAAAGTATCACGGGGATGAATCTAAATCGTCAAAATTTCAACATTCCCATTGCCTTGATCTGTGAAATCTTAAGTCTTAAACGTGGCTGCTTACTCAAATTTTCAAATATTCAGGCCTTAATATCTCAGATGGGGAACCGAAAAAAAAATCTGAAATTAGTCGAATATATGATATTGTATGATATCTAATTGTGATAAAAAATATGGAGTCGGGTGAACTGTGGGTGGGGTTTTTCCTTAATGGTTTTCCGCTCTCCCTTCACACAAATGCGATTTCACTTCTATATTCAACCTTCCCAATTCCAGCCTATTAGCGTAATTAGTACTTAAACTATAATAATAATAATAATAATATATTTTAGCACCGCGTCTTACTACCTGTTCGGGTTATACGCTTTAAGTACTAATTACTCTAATGGATTAGGAATTGGGAAGGTTGAATTAGAGGAAGTGAACCCGCATTTGCATGGAGGGAGAGTGGAAAACCATTTAGGAAAAACCACCCCCAGTTCACCCGATCGAGATTCAAACCTTGATCTCCCCGTCCTCAGCAGTCGAGCTCAACACGACAAGCGCGTTAGCCAACTACGCCACCGAGGCGGGTTGTTTGTTCTTTTAGTTAGGCCAATAAAACCGGTAACATGGTCTAACATGTCACTCTGGTTGTAAACTCAATCGCTGGTGAGGGGGGAGTGGGATCAATGTTTGAACACTGGTTGGGTGTTCTTTGGGGGTGTTTTTTCCTCTATCCACCCAGAGTCCAGACACGTGTGGTTGTTGTTCTCCTAAAACTCCATCGTCCTCATCCCTATCTCATCAACTTAATAAATAAATGTTCGAGTATAACCCAGATTTGGTGCCAAGGCAAAATAAAATAAGTTAGGCTTCATCACCTTTAGTCACAGTACTGTTGTGTGATATGCTTAGGTGCCTGCATGGAGATCGGGGTTTGAATCTTGGTCGGGTGTGCTGAGGGTGGTTTCTTTTCCCTTCAAAATGTTTGCCCACTATCCATGCAAATGTGGATACACTTCCTCTAAAATCCAGCCTTCCTCTTTTCTAACTAATTAGCTTAATCAGTACATAATTACATAACCTGATTAGGTATTAAGACATCGGTGCAAAGAAAACTGTTGTACAGTTTGTTGTATTGCTTCTCTCTTCAGGTTAAACGCAACA
Source organism: Timema shepardi (assembly GCA_902151425.1). Lineage (NCBI taxonomy): Eukaryota > Metazoa > Arthropoda > Insecta > Phasmatodea > Timematidae > Timema > Timema shepardi. The sequence goes on along the minus strand of CABFVX010002213.1, from coordinate 106,315 downwards.
AATGTACCGGTACTTGTGTCCGATTCCTAGTGATTTTTGTGATTCTGACTCTCGTTGGATCAAAGTTTTACTATAATTATAAGAAATTTCAATTACAATTGCAATTTATCTGGTTAAATTGGTTTGTTTGTGTGTGTGACACGCTTGCATTGACATGACATAGTTTCATTATCTTTTTTCCTCTGTTCTTTCTTTTAAGACCAACCTCAAATGAAAAATAATTAAAAGTAAGCATAATCTGCCAACTTAAGTTTAATTACTATGCGAAAAATTTGGAACTAACTGATGTCTGAAGAGAAAACCCCCTCACAAAGAATAAACCATTTGAAGGTATACGAGTAATCATTTTTTATAAATGTTTCCATTTAGCTGTCCGAGATGCCACCCAAGAAGAAGCCCCCAGCAAAAAGTGCATATTATTTCTATGTGGAAGAGTATGTTCAGAAAATTAGAGAAAGAGGCGGGAGAATTGAAAAACAATTGGCTTGGCGTGAAGCTGGGGAATCTTTTGAGGTAAGTTTTATAAAGAGGGGTATCAAAGTTCTAACTTGGGACCGAGGGCCATTTCACTCATTTTTACTGTGTGAATTTTAATTATAATATACCTATAACATACAGACCTAAATACCTAGTAATTCTGCCCAATCATATTTTTATGTTTCATTGGAATTTGGGCATGCATGTTACCTGTGAATATTTTGTTAATTTTATTCATTATGCTTTTTGTTTTATGAATAACTAATTTGTTTTTATAATTTAGGAAAAAAAAACTTACAAGGGTGTTTGGAGCTTGCATATTTGTATATTCTTTTTATTTTGTTTTAGTTCAACTGTGTGTAGGCCAACTGTTTTGTGTGTTGGTTTCAAATGTTTGTGTTTGTTGGTTAATTGTTGCGTGTGCACAGTTTTACCGTTGTGTCGAACATTCGTTGTGTGCATCTCGGTTCTAGGGATGTGTCGATAGCGATATTTCATGTACCGGTAACTGTTCCAAAATGTTAAAAGTTACATTTTTGGGAACGGTTCTAAGTTGCCGATACTTTTCCACTATCGATACAGATCAGAATTGATATTTAAACAAATGGTTAAGTCGTATTTGTTCCAAAATGTTAGACAGCGAGACTACGTTCCAAGTAGGCCCCATTGGTCTCAGTTTGCATTTTGTTCTAATATGTCTTGAACAATATAATCAACCAATGCTTTCCATGCAATGCTAGTGTGTGTGTGTGTGTGNAACACCAACAACACCAACAACACCAACAACACCAACAACACCAACAACACCAACAACACCAACAACACCAACAACACCAACAACACCAACAACACCAACAACACCAACAACACCAACAACACCAACAACACCAACAACACCAACAACACCAACAACACCAACAACACCAACAACACCAACAACACCAACAACACCAACAACACCAACAACACCAACAACACCAACAACACCAACAACACCAACAACACCAACAACACCAACAACACCAACAACACCAACAACACCAACAACACCAACAACACCAACAACACCAACAACACCAACAACACCAACAACACCAACAACACCAACAACACCAACAACACCAACAACACCAACAACACCAACAACACCAACAACACCAACAACACCAACAACACCAACAACACCAACAACACCAACAACACCAACAACACCAACAACACCAACAACACCAACAACACCAACAACACCAACAACACCAACAACACCAACAACACCAACAACACCAACAACACCAACAACACCAACAACACCAACAACACCAACAACACCAACAACACCAACAACACCAACAACACCAACAACACCAACAACACCAACAACACCAACAACACCAACAACACCAACAACACCAACAACACCAACAACACCAACAACACCAACAACACCAACAACACCAACAACACCAACAACACCAACAACACCAACAACACCAACAACACCAACAACACCAACAACACCAACAACACCAACAACACCAACAACACCAACAACACCAACAACACCAACAACACCAACAACACCAACAACACCAACAACACCAACAACACCAACAACACCAACAACACCAACAACACCAACAACACCAACAACACCAACAACACCAACAACACCAACAACACCAACAACACCAACAACACCAACAACACCAACAACACCAACAACACCAACAACACCAACAACACCAACAACACCAACAACACCAACAACACCAACAACACCAACAACACCAACAACACCAACAACACCAACAACACCAACAACACCAACAACACCAACAACACCAACAACACCAACAACACCAACAACACCAACAACACCAACAACACCAACAACACCAACAACACCAACAACACCAACAACACCAACAACACCAACAACACCAACAACACCAACAACACCAACAACACCAACAACACCAACAACACCAACAACACCAACAACACCAACAACACCAACAACACCAACAACACCAACAACACCAACAACACCAACAACACCAACAACACCAACAACACCAACAACACCAACAACACCAACAACACCAACAACACCAACAACACCAACAACACCAACAACACCAACAACACCAACAACACCAACAACACCAACAACACCAACAACACCAACAACACCAACAACACCAACAACACCAACAACACCAACAACACCAACAACACCAACAACACCAACAACACCAACAACACCAACAACACCAACAACACCAACAACACCAACAACACCAACAACACCAACAACACCAACAACACCAACAACACCAACAACACCAACAACACCAACAACACCAACAACACCAACAACACCAACAACACCAACAACACCAACAACACCAACAACAACAATGTAAAGGGGTTAGCTTAAAATGTCTTAAATATCTATGTTCAAATTGACACCTGACAATGATGTTTTAAATCTTTGGATTTAGAGAGACACTTGGACAACTTTTTCCCCATTTTTAACTATAACCCATTACCATTGAAAATAAAATTCATGTACAAACAATTAAAATGCTTGAATTAATTACTAACCTACCTCCCGATACCTAATACTTTACTTACTTTTGTATTATGTGGCCTAGTTTATATCATTTTAATATTTGTGTCTCTTGAACTATGTCATTTGAGTTCTTTGAAACATCACAAGGCATTTCTAATTCAGAGAATATGGTTAAAATATGTCTGCCATTTTTTATTATTTGAGGTTTTTAACATGCACTGATTATATCAGTATACAAGTTATAAACTAATTTAAATATAGAACAGAAACAACGCTCAAACCCCTGGTTGTTAACTCATCACTGAAAATGTAAACCCACATTTTACCAATGAAACATTGTTGATTTTTCGGAAATGTTGTGAATCGAACTCAGGGTCCCTAGCGCGGAAGCAGCTACACTACTTTTTGGAGCAAAGGTGTCAAACACTGACCTTAAGTTAATATAAAAAAGAAGGTATTTGAGGTATTTGTTAAGGTCTTGATGTGTTATCATGAAAGATGTGTGTAGACTTCGTGTATGATTGCTATACACAATGTGATGTCATCATTCACGAGCAAGGTAGTTTGACGGGGTAATTTGGTGCTTCACAGAACTTGACGCCTCGAGAACGGGCAGTTTATGAAGCGAGGGCCAAAGAATATAAGGCAAAAGTAAGAGGCAACCCAGAAACCAAATACACAACATCTGGTCAGACGTTTGCTGAAATTGATCGTGAAGAGACGGAAAAGAAAGAAAAACAAGAAAGAATTGAAAGAGAGATTGAAGAGAAAATTAATAAATTGCAGCTTACACTAAGTGAGTGCGGTAGTTTTACATGGTTAATCTTTATTTTAAATAATAACATACCCCTATTGGCATTCCCAGATGAATATATTTAATTATTACTCTATGGCACTTAGAACTTGAAAACTTATTGCCATGCTTAGAAAAGTATGCCACTTATCCATATCTTGAGCTAGTTCTATCCACTCCACCTCATCACACCTGATTTCTTTAGATCAATTAAATAATGTTATCCTGCAATCTGCATTTAAGTCTTCCCAATAGTATCTTCCCATCATGGCTTTATCAGTCAATACCCTAAATACAGTTCTCTATTCTTTAATTTGTGCTAAATGTCCTTCTCACCGGTATCTTAACAATGTCTTGTATTGAGTACAGGGTATGTAACTCATATTTATGAAACCAACTCCATTCCCTAATATCTATACCCCTTTCTAGATCAAATATCTTACTAAGCACCTTTTTTTTTCAACATCCTGAATTTATTCCCTCCGTATAATGTAAGAGATATGTTTCACAACCGTACAGAACGAGTAAAACTATTGTTTTGTATACTTGTTTTACCTTCCTCGACGGCAGGTGATATGTTAATTTGTATAATCATAGTAAATTTAATTTCATTTTACTCACAGCTTCAGACCTGGGACATTCAGACCTGGCTACACATCCGTTCTATTTCATGCACGCCAATATATATGGCCTTTCCGATGAAAATGTATACCTACCTTGTGAGCTGGCGCTCGCGGAGTTCACGTTATTAAATGGTGTTCAAAATACTTATCACACTCTTGTGGATCCTGGTTTGTAGCTATTTTATTACATAATTGTTTAAACTTACCTGATTTGTAATAAATAAAAATTATAGAATAGTGGTAAAATAATAGAGCACAATTAAAAGTAAAAAACCTCTAACATATTTACACACACTAATATTTTGATGCTTCTATAATTCTATCATTTTATTTATTACAAATTGTTTTTGCTCTGTGCACTTTATTTCATACCTATTATATTTACCTGAATGATATTGGAGTAAAAATTGTTACTAAAACAGCTATTTAAACACGTATCTTTAATTGCCACGGACAGCTTGTTCAGATTCAGTCTAAAGCCATTTCTACAGACTATGTAGTTGTATAAATTATATCCGCATGTACATAGTGTCTTTAATCACATGACCGCGCCAACCAGTAAGATATTCAGAGAATATGGCCAGTAAAACTTTTTGAAAGAAAATTGTTTTAGCAAAGGTCAAACACCAAGCAGTCAGCTGGTCAATAACAGAAATTAAACAACCTTTTAGAGTAAATGTCTAGAATATACTTGAAATTTAGGTAAACTCCTTGCCTGACTTGCACCTGTCTAGCTCGGGACATGTAATCTTTGACGCTCTAGTCTCAATTTGACCATGATCTTTCGACTTTTACCCTCATAGAAGTTCTCTTTTACTCAATAGATGTCTTTAGCATATTACTAACTAGTGACATCAAGTATAGTCTCTTTTTTTTATCTAATTGTAAAATTATATACCTAATAGCTGTCACTTAAAAATAAATGTTAAGAAACCTGATATTTTAAGTGCAAAAAAAATATTCAAAACCCAACAGGTAAATGCTTAAGTAAAGTCACAATAACTATGTTTATAACACGATTTGAACTATCAAATCTATAATTAGTGATGAATCCTTTCGCTGCCATTGTGTTTTTTTATTTTGATGTGTGTGTGTGCACATATTTACTTAACTGTGTTTGGTATTCTGTATAAACTAGTCCTCAACAGTTAAAAGTCGACCATCTTCTGAGTACGGATCAGGACGAGGACTTTGTAGGCAGAGCAGTATGATACTGTGGGTAGAGTCTGTATAGATGGGGGCAAACCATTGTTCTTGGTCGGACTGAAAGTTTCACTCCAACAAATGATTTTGTTTTCCAGCCACGGTCACACTATAAAGATGAGAACGCTTGGACTAAATATAGAAAAAAACTAAGCAATTTGTGAATAGCCTATACTATTATTGTGACCAATAAAATGATTTGTGTCCAAACTACTTGTGATTATAAGACATACTTGTTGATACATTTTTATCAGACTCATTGATAATAAACACAATGACTTGAAACATTTATTATGGTTTGTTTTCATTAAGATTCATTGCTTCAATTATTGTTGATAGCTTTTGTGAGTGAAGCAGATATTATTAGATAAAATAAGGGTTTGATGTGATCCGCTTCGGTGGCCGCGTGATCTAACGCGCTACTCGCACATTAGGTTATATTGCCTATGACGGCAAGATCGAGGTTCGAATCTTGGTCGGGTGTACTTAGGGTGGTTTTACATTTTCCCTCCGTGCAAATGTGGTTACATTTACTCTGAATATAACCTCCCTAATCCCTAAAACCATTAGCTTAATTAACACATAAGCCTATATAACCTGAGTGGGTAGTAAGATGCGGTGCTAAAAAAAAGTAACTGTAACAGGCTTAATCAATGCATTTTGTTAAAATCATAATGTAACGGGGCGCTAATTGATGCAATAAAAAATGTAAATTTGAATGCTTCATGCTAGTGTTAATACCTGAGGATTGGAGCAGGTTAGAACACTTGAGATGCTAGTGTACATTTAATCTTAATGTGTTGTTTTATTTGATCAATTTAGGCCCTCTACCAATCGGTATGGCGGGCATAGCTACCAGAACATCGGCCGACACTCATAAGATTCCTTACCCTATCACCAAGGACAACAAAGAGGAATACCATTATGAAAACGACTACAGCAAAATCTTCGGGAAAATCAAGCAATTTGTCATGGTAAAAACTTATTCAGTGATATTAATGTAAGAATGTAGGGAGGGAACGCGAGAAAAGATCAACGTTTTTGCAGTTTTTATAATAACTCTTCTTTTCAGGGTGTCTACCATCCGGGAAAATCAGGGGAAACGGGAATTAGTCGGGAATTTGAAGTGATCGGGAAAAAAACGGGAATAAGTCGGGAATTTGGTAAATCACAATAAAAATCTGGGGAAATGATATTTTACTCAAAATATGAAATACAATAATCAGTAAATTATGTCATTTTTTTGCTTGTAGCTGTGTAATATATTTTTAATTCAAATTTTAAAACTTATTATTATAAAAAAATTAATAGAAAAACGAGGGAGGATTGATTGGGGGGCGAGTTAAAAGGATGTGACATACTTTTTTAGTCGGGAATTTTAGGAAATGATCAGGGGAAATCAGGGAAAAGGTCGGGGATTTCATTGGTCAAGTTTAGTAGACACCATGTTTTTTCTTTTGATCGAAATAAATTAAATATTGCTCCGGTAGGAACATGGAGTTTAATTTTATTCCCATGGGATTATGAACAGTTGTTGAATATATGCTAGGAGTGTAGCGGTATTAGACGAGAATCTTTTTTAAATGAAGAGAAAAAGTTGTCATAAAATTCCAGGACACCCTTGACAGATATTCAACAACTGTTGATATCACCTCGTGAAGAAAATTATACCAGATACATGTTTTATTCCTTTTGATCAAAAAAAGTTTTGCTATAAAAACTGTAAAAACAGCTTCAAACATATAACTCAAAATAGTATACATTAGCAGTTTATTTTTGATAACCTCTTTATGATCTTTTTTTTCTAACCTTGTCTTACTAGTTATCTGGACTCTATACACATTCTAATTACACCTGGTGACCTGGTGGTCTAGGGGTAAGGTGTCGGACTTCTGTTCTGGGGGTCCGGGGCTCAATCCTCTGTCCCGGCACAGATTTATCTGATTACCAAACCCTTCCTTCACCTCTGACAAGACATCTTGTGAATGTGGGGAATGCCAGGCCTCCACCGTGGTTCGGATCCCACGTTAAACTGTAGGGCCTCCCATTTCATCTCACAATCACCCTACCATTACACATTAGCGTAAGTGCGTATAAACCGAACGGGTAGTAAGACGTGGTGCTGCTGCTGCTGCTGCTAATAATAATAATAATAATAATAATAATAATAATAATAATAATAATAATAATAATAATAATAATAATAATAATAATAATTATAATAATAATAATAATAATAATAATAATAATAATAATTATAATTATTATTATTATTATTGTTATTGTAAAAAAGTCACATTTTCAATATTTGGTCATTAAGTCCAGAATATATTTTTGTTTAATTTCCCGCGCATTGTAACAACGGTAACGTGTCGAATGTCGAGACACCCACTACCTATGATGCCATGTACTAGTCACAAGTTGCCTGATTGTACCTTTATACCAAGGACAAGGTTGACGTTCACCCTATAGTTAAAGTTTAATGTTGCGTGTGAGTGCATTAAGCCTATATATGCATTATATGATGTCCGACTTGTTTACCGAAGGGATTTTGTAGTCAAAAAAGGTCACCAAAAAGTCACTGGTTTTTGTTTCCCCAACACATTAGGCACCTTGTAAAGCCTGTATTACAAGCTTGAATGTGGTTTCTAACTTGTATTTATGTGGATTTCATAGCCTGTTAAAATGATTAGTTTTTTTTTTAATCTTAGCCTGGATCTACAGCTTCTGAAAAAGACAACAAACTGTGCCTCCCTCCAATTTATACTTATTACAATAAAGAACAGTTCCACTATAACAAGGATAATGAAGTCCTCATCGAAAGTGTGTTGCAGTTTTTATGTGAAGCCGCAGGTGAGTTACAGATATCTGGTTACATTTATCATAATGTTGAGTAAGGGAACTAAAAAAAAAAAAACTTTGTGGTTTGCAATTACACTTTGTTAGATTTTATTGAGTGGTCAGTTTTTAAAATTTAATTTTAGAAAAAAGAAGTTGTTGAAAGTCGCTGAAAAATGCTCTTTTGTTTTATCTATTACGGCATAAACAAAGAATATTTTTTTAGCAAATTAATTATATCGATACAATTTTTTTTGTTACCTTCCAAAATATACATGTCAATTCATTTCACCAATTGCTTAAGATTGTTTTTCGAAGTTAAGATCTTCATATTATATTCAAGATACTTTTTTGATACTTTTATGAATGTCAAATCTCATAAGATTTTAGGGATTCCATTTTTAATCTCTAGTATTTTCTAAACTGTCCCTTCTTACCATGTTTAAACTGTTATCTTTTTCTGGTTATAGACCTAACCATTGTTAGTCTTTGGATTCAAAATAAGGAATAGTGTGAACTTTTAGACCTGATTGGACTTCCTTTTACAAGAACATTACACATAGATTATATTATACTTTTGCATTTTTTTAAATTAACTTATAGATATAATAAGATCTGGCCTAACACGATAATATTCACATTCACTATTATTTAACACTATCGTTAGCAGTAAATGTCTACTTAGTGTGACAGCCTTTTGTCTCTCCTTATTGGCCACCCAGGAAAAATATTCCCAAGAATCAAGCAAGGGAGGTACACACAGGACTTCATCCTGATACTCAAGGAATGTTCTAGGGGCTAAGACTCCATAGATATACCTTTTTGGCAAGCGTAGGTTTCTTCAGTAGCCTAGTAGTCGCCGAGCTGTCTGGGTGTTAGTCGATCAAAATATATATTTTCATCAAAATCACCGAATCTTAATCAGGACCTTAAAACATTTCGCGGTGGGCACAATCTAGGATCAGTTATGATCCGACCATTTTAGTCTGTACAACTCCCTACAAAGGTAATCACAGCATAAGTGATATCTGATGTCAGATCCCACATAACCACAGTGAAATAAACTTGCGGCTTTTCATTTAAATCAATAATGATAGAACCTTAACGAAAAATATACCTTGTAATGAAATAGTGTTATAGTAGTGTCACCCGAACGTGATGGCATTATATTTAATTACTACCCACTCGTAGGGAAAGTGCTTCTTTAAAGTAATTAAGTCGTTTTAACTTTTTTTTTAGTAAAATGTATTTTAATTTTTTTAGCTGTGGAAAATAATTTCCGTGTTTTGCCACTCATGAAACTCTTCTATGAAATACGTAATGCCTGTACAACTACCGAACAATTCCCTAAGATCAGTTTGGCTGAAGCCGAACTGGAGAAGGATGTATTCGCTTACACCCCAAAAATTGGATGTGACGTGAGTATAGAATGGCTCTATTCATATTTTTTTAAACCGAATCTACCACATTAAATAAACATGCCTTCTAAGGGAAAAAAGCATAACATTTTACGTAAATTCAATTTTTTTTTTAAAAGATTGGTACATCAAATTTTTCAATTTTCATTTCAACCCCTTTGATAAGACCTAAACATAACTTAAGGTACAGTAGCCCCACGGCTTCTTTGGTGCTGACTCACAGCTCACAGATGACTTCTGACAGTCAACATTTAGGTATATTCCTAAATTTTTGACTGTCAGAAGTGACAGCTGCTAAACACATGTTTTTGCAGATCATATAGTTCGGCGTAGAGATACATAATTTGGTCTGGTAACTTTTCAAAGTCGTCAGTCAGCACCAAAGAAGCCATGGTGCTACTGTAGGTACAGGGTGTCTACCATCCGGGAAAATAAGGGAAAACGGGAATTAGCCGGGAATTTGAAGTGATCGGGAAAAACGGGAATTAAGTCGGGAATTTGGTAAATCACAATAAAAATCTGGGAAAATGATATTTTACTCAAAATATGAAATACAATAATCAGTAAATTATAATTTCATTTTTTTGTTTGTGGCTGTGTAATATATTTTAAATTCCTAGTAAACAATTTTAATTCAAATTTTAAAACTTATTATTATTATTTAAAAAAAAAGATTAATAGAAAAACGAGGGTGGAAAAGGGGGAGAGGGGCGAGTTAGAAGGATGTGACATACTTTTTTAGTCGGGAATTTTAGGAAATGATCAGGGGAAATCGGGGAAAAGGTCGGGGATTCCATTGGTTAAGTTTAGTAGACACCGTGAGTTAATACAGTTTGAACCAGGCTGCTTATCTTAGTACATTGTTCTGTATTAAACTTTAGTAAACAGTGGGAATGAAGCTAGTTAAATTGTTTTACTGTATTTTTAAAAATATAACAAAATTGAAATATATTTTCTTAGTGAAAAATTATGCTTTGTTAAGTAAATTAATTTAAAACCACACTTGGATATGTTCTGTTTTGATCATAATCTTTTAAATAATTTCTAGCTTAATAGGCTGTGAGAAAGGTAGGCCTACTTAACCTTTAACTAAAGATTGGACCTCGAACCCTTAGGACTAATCAATTCAAGAATATTCACATTCTAGAAAAAAAAAGTATTTTTTTATCCAATTTTTTCAAGTGAAATTTGTTTTACAGCCCTCATACTGTTTTTTGGTAGCTCAGAATCTAATATAATTATAGAATTAACTTAATAACCAGACCCCAGACCAGTAATTTAACACTTATGACTTAACCGAATGTATATTTGGAAGAAAGTACAGGAAAGGTTGATAGAAAACACAGTTGACACCTTAATTTGCTGTCACTAGACAAAGAGGTATTGGCTGCCTTTTTTTGTCCAGTGACAGCAAAGTATGTTGTGTTCTCTCCATTGTAAAAGACATACCATGGTTGTTACCTTTTATACGTTTTTACTTTTTTATCAACCTTTCTTCCAAGTATACATTACTAATTACCTCAAAAAGCGAAAAGGTTTTCCTTGAAGAAATTTAATGAATGTTATAATGAAAGAACTATAAGAAAGAATGTTGACATTTAGTTAATATTTTATCTTTTATATTAATATTTAATCATACGTTCATAATTTTATCCAAGATTCAGATCGAGATTTTAAGGTAAATTGGAGATTTGGATTTGAGATTCGAATTCGTAAAATAGTGGGTTCGACCAATTTCTACTTTTAACAATTAATTTTCGCACAATCAAACAACACTTTTAAAGAATTTTTGTAAACCATGTTTACTTCCAGTTTATGCTGGCGGCCGGGGTTCAATCCTCGGTCCCGGCACGGATTTATCTGATTACCAAACCCTTCCTTCACCTCTGACAAGACATCTTGTGAATGTGGGGAATGCCAGGCCTCCACCGTGGTTCGGATCCCACGTTAAACTGTAGGTGCTCCATTTCATCTCACAATCACCCTACCATTACACATTAGCGTAAGTGCGTATAACCCGAACGGGTAGTAAGACGCGGCGCTAATAATAATAATAATAATAATAATAATACTTCCAGTTCCATGAGAAGTATGACGCCAACATATATTGCAGCCTGTCTCTAGTAAGACGTTGGGGTTTCCTCATCGCGGATCATTGTTGCAAATTCCTCAGTATTCCATTGAAAGATGGTTTCCACTGTCCGGTGAGGTCAGTCAAAACTCACAGTTTGGAATCTCGCCCAAGCAGTGTGGTGAGTACTTTAGTTTGTATTTGTGTTTGACAGGATTGTTTGTATTTTTTTATTAAATTCTAGATTATATAAATAAATAATATTGATATATTTCTCTAAGAAAACTTTTTTTTTACCTTTTGTGATATATTTTGTTATGTATAGAAGAATTTTCTTTTTCTTTCTTTTATATTTGGAAGAAGGTATAGGAAAGGTGGATAGAAACATATAAAAGGGGGGGATGAACACAATGGCCTGTACAATGAAAAGAAGAACACAGTTACACTGCTGCCAATGGACAAAGAGGTAATGGTTGCCTCTTAAAGAAAAGTGATTTGTCACCGCCCAATCCCCCGACCCAGGTTTCATTCTATCGGAACTCATCAGGGAGGAGTGTGAAACGCGCAACGCAACTTCCTAAAAAAGAAAACAAAAAAACAAAAGAGGAGAAAAATGAAAATGTTAAAGAATGATAGAACACATAGGAAGTTGAGTTGCGAGTTTCAAACTTCTTTCTCGATGAGTCCTGATAGAATGAATCCTAGGTCAGAGGATTGGGTGGTAACACTTTATTTTCTTTCAGGAGGCAGTCTTTACCTCTTTGTCCAGTGACAGCAATGTAAATTGTGAACTGTGTTATTTTCTTTGTGATAGCCATATTGTGTTAGTTGCCCTCCCCCCCTTTTTTTGTTTTCATCCCACTTTCCTGTAGTTTCTTATATATATATATATGAATAGATTTTAAAGGAGTTGGCTGCATTTTGAATTTTGCACAAATAAAATAATCTGATTTTGAAACATCTGTCTCTTGATCTTTGTTTTTGTTATGATAGAGTTAGAACTATTAGATGCTACTGGTCTGAATCTTGGCCATGTGGCATCTAGCCTTGATATACGTTAGAGAATGTTGCGAAATAGGCTGTAACAGCCTTCAGAGGGAAAAGGTAAGATAACAGCAGATCAGACGACACAATTAGAACCATAAAAATAAAGCGTTTCAGCCATTTGGGAAAAAATTTGTAGTATAACTACAAACCATACATTTATAAACCAAGACATCTTAGACCAAGACTAAGCCTCACCAACTTTCATGGAAAGTTTTAAAATTTTAACTAATCTTGATAGTCCCATACTTTTAAAATAGTAATTAATGATCAGGATATAAATCCTTACTGCTGCTGGGGTGGCCTTTATGACAAGAAACAGCTTTGGCCGTACATACATTATATTCACCATGGATTTTTTTACCTGAATTACAGTTGAAAAATCAAATTGGTACTAAATGCAATTGCCGAAAAATGTGCCATTCATCCAGAAAAGTGGTAAAAAGGTTAAGCTAAGAATTTTTTTTAAATGTCTGGAAAACCTAAAAAGTTAAAAGGAATTTTTATAATAAAAGTTTTATATCCATCATGATGTATATATTAAAAATATAAGAGCGATCATTAGAGGGGAAGAATAAAATGAGTTAAACTTTTGCCCACTGTCCATTTTGGGAACTAATACCAAGTAAGGACAAGATAATCGGTATATTTTTAGTCTCTATGTTTACATTCGCCTTTGTTTTTTTATTAATGAATATACTTTATTCCACAGATGAGCAACATATCATCAAATGAGAAAACAAGCAAGAATGATTTGAAGCCATTACTGACCTTTAAATCTGTAAGTACAGATTTTGATAATCCTCAAAACCATTGAGTGGTAGTAAAATCGAACTAGTATTGCATTTCATACAATTCTGTAACAAGTCCGAAGCCAGCCAATCATCACAAGAGCTGCACCAATCAGGGTACTTTGCCCATCATTATTAACTAATTAAAATTAGCTGAAATATTAACTTTTTCTGCCCACTTTACCCTTCCTATTGCTCTCCTCTCCCAGGACTGTAATTCACTTGAATTCATCCAACCCCCCTTCCTGAATGTATAGTAAGTTTTGAAAAAAAAACATTTTCCTAGAACCTCGCTAACAACTTGTTGTAGTAATGCTTTCTTATCCTTTAAAGTGGGCTTTGATAAAATAGCGTGATTGCTAAAATAAAACTCACTGTACCCAAATTTTTAAAATATTAGATATCAAAGGTAAAATTATTATTTATGAAATAAAGTGCATAAGAGCAAAAAACAATTTGTGATAAATAAAATAATAGAATATTAGGAAAATGGTAGAACACAAATAAAAGTAAAAACACTAACACATATTTAGTGAGTCTAGCAACCTAATTTACCAACCAGAATGCCTACAACGTACTGCACAATATGTTGGCCTCACCATTGAAACTCTCCGTAAACGAATGAATGGACACCGCCATGACACCAAAATCAAGAATACAGAAAAACCTGTTTCAGCGCACGGCTCCACTCATAACCTGAACTTTTGAGGACTGCTACACTGTCAAGGTGTTAAATCATTCCACAAGACACAATGTAATATGTCTCGGTTAAGAAAATAGGAACCGGGTCACAAAGTCTAGAAAACCACCTAACCTAAATATTCGCCGATTTCAACCCAGAGGCTACACCGGCACCATCTACCATCCATAGAGCAATAGAGAAACAGTCAGAAAATTGCAACTCCACCAGATAAGTTTTCATCCTTTCCAATCAAGTTGGCATCACTTAAGACAACATCCTGCTTAGGTTAATTACCACTACTTCCTGAGGAAGATGCTATAATAGCATCGGAATATTGACGTGTGTGTAAATATGTGTTGGAGTTTCTACTTTTATTTGTGCTCTACCATTTTCCTAATACTCTATCATTTCAATTATTACAAAAATGGTAGAACTATGTGACCCTATTTATTTTGATTATTCATTAATTCAGAATAATCTTGTTTCCAGTGGCAAGTACAAAACACGCCTGTGTTACCAGTCAAACCACCGTCACTTGAACTCCGCCAACCTAGACGGACAGGTAAGTTTATGTTTATATTTTCTACTATCCATTTGGGCTATGCACATACGGACTAATCATGCTGAGGAATAAGTGCACACACGTTTGCTTGTGGAGAGAGTGTCCTGATTTTTGACGTTGGAATTATCCACGCTCGACTGTATCACCGAACCCAGGCTTTGTCCACAACTTCAACCTTGAATATGTTCCTATTCTCCTATCCTTCCTAACAACATACTTAGTAACATTTTTATTTTTTAACCATCTCGATTGCCACAGCAATATTTACTGTACTCACCCGAATCCGAGACGACCACGAATTTAAGACGACCCTCAATTTTCAGCGGTTCTTTATAAATTTTTTAAAAAGTGGTATTTATTTCATCATGAATGAAGAAAATAATATTTATGATAAACTTATTTTGTAATTCTAACAAATTGTTTTTTATTTATAAAACAAAACACCTATGTCGACTTAAAATCTAAATAGGGTTGCAGAATTACTAAGGAATCTATTTTTTTTGTTGCAAATATTGCTTTTGCATAAGAAGGTTAACTCTGAAAAAGTTTCGTAAAAACAGTCGGAAGTTAATTTTTACTATTACAAATGACAATCGTTAGTGAAAATCCGAGTCTAATACATACCTTACTCCCCCTAAATACGAACATTGGACTCGACCAGTAACCCTAGCTTCTATATGTATATCACTCTCTTATATTTAACATGCATAAAATCAGTTTCACTAAAGATTTACAGATGTGTACAAAGTTAACTTTTTTATTATTATTATTATTTTGTGTTCGTTTGGTCTTTGTGTTTCGGTGCACTCTTTTGTGAACGTTAGGGACTATGGTGCTGTTCCACTGATCGCGCACTAGGGTTATTTTTAGGGGTGTGGCTCATCTTACTGGCTGTGCTGGGTTTGACCGAGGGGAGGGGTTACCTGGTGTGCTCGCTTGCTACCAGGTGGCCCTGCCTGTCTCGACTGGGGGTGTAAGTTCCAACTATAGTGCTTGGAATGGTCACCAGGTACCGTACCCCTATGGTCGCCGCACAACAATATACCTATATATATAGTTATTACTTTTTTACTAATATTTTTTGATATGATATCTGTATGTATATATATATACCTATGTACCGTATTTAAAAAAATTAGTGTATACTCTCTCTCTCTCTCTCTATATATATATATATATATATATAATTTCTGCTAATTTATATATACATATATATACATATATATATTCCGCTAATTTTTTATAATCAAAAACTTAGATTTCAATAACATAACCATTTCCCAGCTCAAGAAATGAGTGCGGCTATGGTGGCCGGTACGACTGCTCCATCTCCATCACCACAGACTGAGAAAGAATCCCAAAGACTGCCAGATTCGGCAAGTAACACAGGTAAATCAATATAAAGGCAAGAAGTAGTTGCCTGTTTCTTGATTATTATTATTTTTACTACTTTGCTTGGCTTCTGTTGTCTTGACTCTTGGTAGATGGATAGAATGTTGTATTTATATAATATTTAATTATTGAATTATTAAATAATCAGTTTTATATTATGGTTCACATAGAAATGACTGACTGGTGTGGGAGAATTTTGCAGGTATTGCATCTCAGATTTTTGCATGGGTAGAAACCTTTAGTCTGATGTTGTTTCTGTTCTGGTCGGGCACTTTTTGGTGAGCTGGGATGTTGCGTAGATTATGGGGGGGCTTGTTTGAGTGTAATTCTTGGACCATTGTTGAGAAGATTTTGTGAGAGGTGATGAGGCTAGGATATTGTCCAAGTTTGTCTAATCTTTCAAACTAATGCGTAGTGATCGATCGGTATGTCAATGGAATGTTGTTTCTTAATAGAATCTTTATTGTATTGGACTCGGTTTATTTGACTCTTGACTATGTGTTTACTGTTTAGGGTATCCTCGGGTTGTGAAAGCTTTGAATAGTTGTAGACATTCTTCCTCAGAACATATATCATATTGGTCCAAGTATTAGACAGCCTCAAATATAAGACGACCCCCCTATTTTTCTCTTGGCTGAGTAAAAAAAAAAATGGCCTCAAATATAAGACGAACCCCCTATTTTTCCCTTGGCTGGGTAAAAAAAATATGGTCTCAAATATAAGACGACCTTTACCCTATTTTCTCCGTGGCTCAATATAAATAAAAGAAAAATTGTGTTCAATACAAGGGTGTTCTCTTATCTCATGTTGAAGCTCAAATTTCTCCATTTACCGCACAGGCCTATTAAAGTTGTAATAATTATAATTTATAGTAGTTGAATGTTTTGATTTACAAATAATAGGTATAACACAGGTGACCAGGCGGTCTAGGGGTAGGGTGTCATACTTCTGTGCTGGCGGCCGGGGTTCAATCCTCGGTCCCGGCACAGATTTATCTGATTACCAAACCCTTCCTTCACCTCTGACAAGACATCTTGTGAATGTGGGGAATGCCAGGCCTCCACCGTGGTTCGGATCCCACGTTAAACTGTAGGTCCTCCATATCATCTCACAATCACCCTACCCTTACACATTAGCGTAAGTGCGTATAACCCGAACGGGTAGTAAGACGCGGTGCTAATAATAATAATAGGTATAACTCATTTCATATTAATTGTCAAGTACACTTGGGTCATAATTATGGGTGTTATGCAGCACACATTAAAAATTATATAATTATCAGGTCTCATCAACTGAATTGTCATTATCACGAGTAGTGGAGCTTTCACTTTCTTGTCCTCGCTCAGAATCTTCCTCAGACACATCCCTGCCTGGGGCTTCCCAAAGCAGACTGACTGACTGACTGACTCATCCACTGCATTTGAAATACAGCATTTCTTGAATCCTGCTATAATGGAATCTTTTGAGCTCCGTTGCCATAATGAGAGGATGCACTCAATTAGCAGGCTTGGTGACACTCGCTTTATCTTGCCTGTAGGAGTGAGCGCATGATATCCTTCCAGCAGCCAATCATTGTATTTCTTCTTCAGGTCTGGTTTGAATGGCTTACTAACCACTAGGTCCAGCACTTGAAGCTGGCTTGTCGTTCCTCCTGGTATCACAACTAAGTCGGTTTTAATCCTTGCGGCAATAGTTCTCACAGTGTCAGTAAGATGACCCTGAAAAGCATCTAGTACAAGCATGCTTCTCCTACCAATTGCAGCTCCAGGGCGCCTATTCCTTACTACATTCATCCAATCTTCAGTCATCCACCCATTATCTTGGACTCTGAAATGAATTGCTATAGGCATTTTTTCTGGTGGCATGGTCTTCCTCTTTAGAATTAGATAGGGTGGGAGTTTGGACCCATCTGCAAGACAAGCAAGCATTACGGTTACCCTTAATTTTTAATTGTCTGTGGTACGGATCATCAATCAGTCTTCTCCCTTTTCGGGTGCACAGTAGTGTTAGATGGCAGGTCAGCAAACACTGGTGTTTGATCACAATTTCCAATCTAACTCATGAGGTAGCTGTTGGCCTGTTCGAGTCTGATAATGTATCAATGAAAAGCTAAAAGCTTATCTTCATAACCAGCAGGATATCTCTTGGCTATTGTTGTCCGGCGTCCGAGAAATAATCCATTTCGCTTCATAATTCTTTTCACCCAACCAATACTGGCTCTAAAAGTCCGCCGTGAAACATTCATTTCCCTAACCACTTCAAGGGCTTTCAAACGAATGATTTCTCTTGATATGGGCACACCCTTACAAACTGGGTAACTTTTTCTTCCAATTCTTCTTGTCTTCTTGTCGTCCTTTTGTGGGGCCACGAAATGCCTGACGTGTTCAATTGCAACTCTACAGCTTGGTAAAATCTTTCCTCCAGCGACGCACATTAGCTCTGTCACAACGTAATGCCGTTTGCACAGAGTATCTTGCAACTGCAACCTTAAAGCATGAATCTTAACCTCGTCCTTCACCTTTGTATATCTGTTTTGACGATGTGCCGCGTTTTTCTACGCTATCAGGTACCCTTGGAGAAGATAAAAAATATACTGGCATTAAACCGCACCAAACTATATTTTTATATGTTTTTGCAACTAATTCACACAAAAAACAAACATGGAAAGATAATCAGCAGACAGCCGACATCACGCACCATGGAGAAAAGAAACACTATCACTAAACATTCATTCATGCAGCTAGTCGCTACATAGCAACACCATCATGTTGAATGTTGAGCGCTCCAAGATCCACTTGTTTGATTGTACACTGAGCGAGCGCATACCAAGCGCTCCCCGAGATCAGTTCTTAAAGCGCGTTCAAACATAATGTCGGAATACCACACTGATGCTGTACTTCTATGACCCAAATGAAAAATAACTTTGAAGTAATGTTTATATTTTTACACGTGAACTACAACAATAAAGTAAAGTTTTCAAGTTAGTATTTGTGTGGAAATATGTTGTCATGCATGATTTACTAACTTTAATTAATAATATGTAATAGATGCAGCTTTTCACAAAAATTAAGTTTGAAATTAATAACACAAGAAGCTATTCCGTGACGATAATTTACATGTGAAATGCCTTAGTAAAATAATTTTTTATAGTTTCTTACTTGTGTGAAAACATGTTTTGTGCTAGATTTATTAGCTTTAGTTAGAAGTATACAATACAAACGGGTCGGGTCTACACAAAAAGTAGGTTGAAATTAATAACATTAGCGCTAGGCTGCAAATATAAAATGACCCCCTATATTTTGCTTTCGATTTTTAATCAACACTATCTTCTTATATTCGGGCCAATACGGTATGTTTGGCTCTAGTAGCTAGGTTAAAGGATAGAGTGTGTTTTACATTAAGAGGCGAATCTTAGGGTACTATAATTATTTAACTTGATCAGGAACTGTAGCAAATTAGTTTCGGAATATTTTTAAATCGTGAAGATGTATTAACTTCAATGAATAATATAGTGGAATTGATATTATTTTTGGAAGAAGGTATAGGCAAGGTGGATAGAAACATATGAAAGGGATGAACGCGGTGGAATTGATAGAATTTTCCCACTTGATGTTTGTAAACATTTAAATTTTATTTTAAGGTATTAAATACTGAATTATTCAGAATTAATAATACACTATTAAATAAAAAGGAAAATCTCTTTCATTCGTGGGTGTAATTGTTTACGTGTCTTATTATACATTTCCGAGCCATTAGGCGATAATTCATTTTATTTTCATCTAAAGAGTAATGAGCCAGTGATGCCAGTTTGACCATAGTTAAAGGTGACCATGTTCCCGCAGAGACTAAGCTTACTGTTTGGTCCATTTTCAGCTTCATACTTTGACGCAGTAGCAGCGACTGGTCCACCTCTTCTTACCAGTGAGCAGTTCCCATC
Source organism: Timema shepardi (assembly GCA_902151425.1). Lineage (NCBI taxonomy): Eukaryota > Metazoa > Arthropoda > Insecta > Phasmatodea > Timematidae > Timema > Timema shepardi. The sequence goes on along the minus strand of CABFVX010002213.1, from coordinate 85,909 downwards.
TTTACTGGGACGAAAGTCTGGTATGGCTCTTTTCATATTATGGATGTTGAACCGGGCTGGAAACGGTTGATGATGGTGATGAAAATGATTATGGGCCTAGGAGACATCTGCGAAGCAGGTTTTTTTGAGTTTGAATAGAAGCAAATATTATTTGAGAGTTATGAATGATTATTAAATCAAATCATATCCTTGTTAAATAAACTAAATTTATAATGTTAAATAAAGAAGTTCACTTTATTTTTTTTATGTATATATGTAAAAAAAAATTGACCGTAGTCTCTATAAGTTACCATGTTTAAATGTAAGTTATTCAATATGTTTATGTATCAATAGGTCATGGTTTTGTTAAAGTTAAAAAGTAAAGAGCACTTTGTGGTGATTATAAAATACTTTAATATATATTTTTCAAGTCCTAAAAGATAACCCATTTGTTACATATCATAGGGTATTTAAAGGTTTTATAAAGGCTATTATTGGGAAAAAGTACAGCTTATTTTCCCGTCACTACGGTAATAATTTATAACATTTGGACATAGTACTCTTGGACTGCATCAAACTTACATACACGTTTAATATGAAATACTGGTTGTGTTCGCTACAAAGGCTAGACCTGCATTTCGCTCAAGAGGTGATATTGGGTGTAGTGGCAATAGATATGGATGGATCAGAATTACATTTTTATCACGACACGGGAAATGGGTCATAATATTGATTCGGTAAATGTGATTTATAAAAACGACTCTTTAGAATAATTTTATATTAGATAGATTTTTAAACTAACATGGTAAGACTTGTAAAAACTTTGACGTTATAGGAATGGATACATTCCTGAGAATTCAAGAGATTTTATTCATAAAAATAAGCACAGTTTAATGTTTTTAAAAGCATAAGACAATTAATTAACAATATTTGAACTTTGATTTGGCATTTTGAGAATATTTCATATATTTGATTCAGTGTAATTTTGAATTGGAAAAGTGGACTTACCCCTTTCAAAATGTATTATGAATTAAGAACCGTATTGATCCAGCTGTGTATACTAAAATTTAAAATGGGTCATCATAGGGGTGTGGAAAGTCCACCTTTTCAAATCCAAGCGAGCTTCCAATTGAATATATGAGATATTCTCAAAAGCCGAATCAATGTTTGAAACATTATCATCATCATCATCATCATGAGTAGCTTCCAGTCACTGTCTGGGTCTGTTTGGAACACAAGTCTCTCCACCGCCTCCTTCCCTCCTTAATTCAACCATCTATCCCTTGGTCTTCTACCCCCACCTCCATATCCATCCTCCTGGGAATCCTTCCTCTCTCCATTCTTCACTTAGAAAATGTTTTATCTTACAGTATTTTGTAATATTTCATACATAATCATACTGTTCCCTTATGAGGTAGGCAAGAAACTGCATATAGCTTTAAAAAAACAACTCCGTACTTAATCCATCCTCACACACTTTCTCCACACTACCCTTCCTATCCTTGCCTACTCCCTTCGCTTTAACAATATGCAGGCACTTTTATTATTAAAACTCTTTAATGTTTCTCTTTTTTCACACATTCATCTACAACATTTAGCCACGTCTTACACGGCCTACACCTTCCTTTTGATCCACACACTCTACCTTCATATACTTGCGTAATCACTCGAGCCACACTCAAAATAATATTACATCAGATTTGTTCATATGAATAACAATTTGCATGGCTCAAAGAGTGGTACTAATTTGATCATAGTGGATCATTTTAGCTGTAAATATTTCCAAGCGAAGAACTTCAAGCCGAGATAGTTTTCTCAGAGCCAAGTTGAAGTTTTTAGTCTTTATACACCCCCACTGCATCATACGTTAAGTGTTTTAATTAAATACGTTTTGTATTTACAGCACCAATGCGGGGAGTGTTCAAGGAAGGTAATTCAATCGCAGCAGCTGGTAGGGGCGATTCTCAAAAAATAGCCAAAACCCTTGGTAAGTTATATATTTACTACTATACAGATGCAATTACTCTTAGGTGACCTGGTGGTCTAGGGGGTAAGGTGTCAGACTTCTATGCTGGCGGCCGGGGTTCAATCCTCGGTCCCGGCATAGATTTATCTGTTTACCAAACCCTTCCTTCACCTCTGAAAAGACATCTTGTGAATGTGGGGAATGCCAGGCCTCCATCGTGGTTCGGATCCCACGTTAAACTGTAGGTCCTCCATTTCATCTCACAATCACCCTACCATTACACATTAGCGTAAGTGCGTATAACCCGAACAGGTAGTAAGACGCGGTGCTAATAAATAACTAATAACTAACTAATTACTTTAAAAAAAATGTATTCTCATACTCAACAACAAAAGAGAGCTGAAAAGGTTTCTCTTTGTGTTCTCTTAGAGGAAAACCTGTTTTAACTTTTTGAGGCTTGTTTTATTATAAATGGAAGAAGGTGCCCTAAAGAGGGTTTGTTATGTTCTGTATCATCTCTAAAAGGGTGCTCAACCTATGACTTGCTAGCTACAAACTACCTTCACACTAAACCCTGATGTTTATAGATAGCCAACTTTAGAGCACTAACAGTGATTGAAAGTCACTAAAATTTGTCCTTCTATGAATATATCTTATTTTATTAATTAATTATGTAGTAAATTTAAAGATTATCAAAATATTTTAGAAAGGGTGTGCGAATTTTTTTATCATTATTAAATTCAAGACAAGGATCAGGATCACTAATTTGGGCAATAATGAGAACGGACATTTTTAAATACTACCTAATTGTGAGATAGTTTTGGGAATTTAACTTTTCTATTTTATTTTCCTGTGTTTTTATATTCCTCTTCATGTAAGAGAAGAAGACATTGAAATATCAGATTGTAATGAAGTCAAGATTGGGTTTATATTTGAATATGAACATTAGTCATAAACTATAAAAAATCATTTTACTGCACAATGATGTAAAGAAATTGATAGTGAAGGAAGCTCAAACTGAAAGGATAGTTAGGTTAGGCCTAGATAGAAAAAAACAAATTTCTCCCTTCATTTCTTCTTAAACTATTACACTTCACACATACAAATTGTTTTGAAATTTCAGAAATATTCCTTTATCAAATGACGAGAAACATTGAAAACACAATGCGTGTCTTCATATTATGTTAAAGAAATATTTCTGATATAACTCTATAAGGATAAACCTCTTTTCGCTTTATGAGGTAATTGTATTATATTTGGAAGAAGGTACAGGAAAGGTGGATAGAAACATATAAAAGGGGGGACGGACACAATATGGCCTTTACAATGAAAAGAAGAACACAGTTCACACTTTACACTGCTGCCAATGGACAAAGAAATATTTCTGAAATTTCAAAACAATGAGTAAGTGTGAAGTGTAATAGTTTAAGAAGAAATGAAGGGAGAAATTTGTTTTTTTCTATCTAGGCCTAACCTAACTATCCTTTCAGTTTGGCTTCCTTCACTATCAATTTCTTTACATCATTGCACAGTGTTTCTACACTTCTTGTCATACACTTCCTGTCATCAAGCGATAGAATAGCACAAAGGATAAGTTTGTATGCTACCCAGCTTAAAACTGGTGAGTCATCACCGCCTAATTTCTCCTTGCACATTTCAGAAGATTGGGCCAGCTCATTGGTTTAACAACTATACAATACACAAAGATAATATAGATTATTATATAATTTCTTTTAACATTATTAATAGTTAATATGTATTACATTACATTCAATTAATGATCATTTTCTTTGATGTCTACTATGAGGGTCTTCTATTAACATTTTCTTGATTGCAGGCTATGGTCGTGGATACGCCTTGGACGCTGAAAAAGAATGAAATACCTACATTTGTTTATTTGTTGACAAAATCCAAGTTATGTGCTTACATGTTTGTTTTTTTTCTATTTCATTATCAGAAACAACGATTAGTGACAATTTCATCAAACACAATATTATTGCCACTAATAATTGTCTCCAATTTGATTTGTCTTTATTGTGTTGCATTTATTCAAATTGTTATTGTCTTAGAAGTAATCATAAATATGTTTTTAATTGTGAGCTTTAAGGCCTTCAGTTTTATAAGTCTGTAGACCTTGTGAGAAATAACCAATTGGTATCAATATCAGAGACATGGCCGCCAAAAAACGCATCTCAAACCTTGTTAAAAAAAAAAAATTGGAGACTTTTTCTTTGTCAGATTTTTGCCTTATTATATTCCTTGATAATTTGTGATATTTGGTAACAAAAAAAGATTGTGTATGTTAGTTGTTTGAATTAAGGGAAAATGTATCTACCTTAACACTGGGTATTCATAAGTTGTCTATTTTCTTATTGCTGGTATAGCTAACTGTATTTTCAAAAATCTGGACTGTGTCGATTCCCAATTATTTTATTATTATATCTGGTGCCACTTTTTGATTATGTAACAAGAATTAAAGCTTCGGTGTTTTTTGCATCAACTATATATTTTAACTACCCAGGCCTGAATTTTGATCTAAACATTACTAATAAAATTACTCTACAAAAAAATGCCTTCGAATTAATAAAAAAATGTGAACAAAATCTATTTTCTTTTAATTTTCTATCAACTTTTCGTTTTTCAGGAATATAACTCAACATTATATCAGGACTGTAATTAATTCTTTACATTCTTAAGATATAATTTAATTGTAGTTCACCAAATTTTCTTTTGTTTTATTTAAAATCTGAATTTGTATGATCACATGTTTTAACATCCTAGTTTTTACAAATGTTCAAAAATAAGACTAAGCTAGTCCATTAAGATGAGGAAAAAGCTGTCAAAACTTAAAAGGATAAAAAAAGTAACTCCTAATAAAATAATTTCCTTGACTTTATTTATTATCTTTGTTGCAGATCAAATAGAGTATTAACTAATTTGTGACAGCTGAGTAGTTTTTGTTTTCTTTGGTAAAGTTTAATATGCTTAAACATAATTGTTGCAGCAGTTATTTTTTAAAGAATCTCATTTTTTTTCGTGTATATAATTGATAAGGGTTGATATGAAAGTATCTGTCTTAATTAGCTTATGAAAAATACCATACAAACTTTACTTTTGGGTTTTATTATAATAATTATTACAGTAATGTGTTGATAACTCGGATGTCAAAAATCCAGATAGCCAAGAAAAAATATTATTCATAAAAATAACCAATTGGTATCAATATCAGAGACATGGTTGCCAAAAAATGCATTTTAACCCTTGTTAAAAAAAATTGATTTTTTTTTTCTTTGTCAGATTTTTGCCTTACTAACACATTTGCGTAATTAACATAACATATAGGCTTATAACTCGAACCGATAATAAGACGCGTAGCTAAAAAAATGGGGGGGAAGGGGTGAGATGAAATTCCTTCATAATTTGTGATATTTAGTAACAAAAAAAAAATTGTGTATGTTGTTTGAATTAAGGGAAAATGTATATACCTTAACACTGGGTATTCATAAGTATCTTGTCTATTTTCTTATTTTTGGTATAGGTAACTGTATTTTCAAAAATTCGGACAAATCTATAATCTTGACTGGGTCGATCCTCAATTATTCCGAATTATTGACACACTACTGTACGATCATGTAGGGGTATGCAATGCTTCGAAACTTAGACTGTGCATCTAAACAATATCAGTTTCAACTTTGCCTGAAAAAAATTTCCAGCTTCAACATTTAGGAAGTTGCACCAGTAAAAATATTGACAGCTAAAATATCAGTCTATGGTGAATTAACCCTTTGAGTGCCAAGAGAAATTACAATAATACGTGCTAAAAGTGCTAAGCTATTTTATTGAAAACTGGGGGATTCTATTCAAATTTTAATAAATTTGTAGTCTTTGAATTTATTGCATTCAAATTTTTACATGAACTAGCTAACATGTCTATCAATCATATTATTTAATTACATTTAGCCTTTTTTATATTACAATATAATGAAAAATTATTGGCAACAATATTTTTTAAAATTTATTTAACATTAATTTTTAAGCTTTGAAAATTTAAATAGCCCAAAATAGAGTAAATCAGTGAAAGGACCATAAAAAACTGAGTAAATAACAATACCAACAAAACAAAAAGAATTTAGATTTGATTTTAAAATTGGGTTATGTATAGCAGCTACAATTTCACTGAAAAACATAGCACTGCCGCTTCTGCTTGCTCCAATATTTCACTTTCGCTTGAAGATAATTTGTGTTCATTTTCATTATTTATAAATTCAGAATCACTAATTAATTGATCACTTTCGCTTGAGCTATCGCTAGGTATTGTGAGTATTTCTGTGTCTTGAATCACAGCTTTCCTCTTAGCAGCCATGTTGTAATAAACAAGGCCAAAGATAAAAGTCATGAAGTTAGAAAATTATAATTTTCATGTTCGATATATATCGAAACTTAAGGTGCAAAGACATATAAAAGTAGTTTGAACATACGAGAATGCAGTGTAAATAAAATCTACCCTGTCTGTTGACTAAAGACTGAACTATGAGCTCGAAAACATCGGATCGCTGTGAGCGACGCTGGCAATTCTAGCAAATATTTTGCGCATCGCCCTCAGCGACGTTGCCACTTAAAGGGTTAATCCCATTCTTAGCTGTTGTATACATTACAAATTAATATTCACATGGAAAAAAATCGGAAGTTATGATAGTAACTTGATTTATAAGAATAAAACAAATTTTTACAAACAATAACTGTGGGGTAAAAAAAAATTCAATTATTTTTATTGCATTAATAATTACCACTATTTTTTTATCAGTCATAAAACAGGGGAAAAACCACTCAAACTTTGATTCTGCTTTGAGAAATTTTCCTATATTCGATTCGAGTTTGCTTTAATTGAAAAAAATAGACTTTGCATACCCCTATATTGTTGTTTTTATTACCATAAAATCTGTATTTCCTTCAAATAATTATTGCTAAACTTTTATTTGATGGACTATAGTAATATACCGCTATTACTGTCAATGTTATGGCTGGGCACGACCTACCAGTAATAGTCGAGTTTGTAGTCTCTCTATCTAATCTTAGATACACCTGTTTATTAAAATCGGTTAAATTGTTTGTGTTAGTTTTGGGGGGAAAAAATGGCTTATTTTATATGATTATTTTGATTATAATTTTTTTTAAATATAAACTACCTTAATGTAGTAATAACTGTGGTTTAATCCTGTCGGGATAGCAAGCACACTTAACTTAGCGATACAGGAATAGAAATTGTTCAGTTTAAACACTAAAAAAATGTGCATTTTTAAGTATAAGTAAGTTCTAATGTATTTTAATCAGAGATAAACTTTTAATCAAAATGTGTTATTAAAAAAACAAAATGCCGATTCGGCCATTTTAAAAGAAACAAGGATGCTGGTTAAGGTAAGTGTACTGGCTATCCCTCCTAATTTAAACACTGATTTAACCTTGTAGTCTATTTCTAAAAGCCTGACCATTTATTATAATTATTATTTCTTCATTACTGTAAATAAAAACATGAAAACATTTTCTTATGATGGTATGTTGATCCTATTACATATAAGTAATGAATACTAGGCTTGATTTAGGACTTGTTATATTTAAAATTGGATTTATTCATAATTTTTACTAAGATGTATTTTGACAAGTTGATAAAATGTATTTTTTTATCCTTGGTGTTTATTAAACATTACTTCTATTTGAAGTTGTTTAAAAAGTAACTAATAATTATTCACATGTGTTTTCTTTATCTAATGATTAAGTCTTGAAATGAAGTTTTTGAGGAATATGTAAGTATTACAAGAAGAAACAGGATTAAATAAAATTCCGGTTATGATGGAGGGAGTACATGAGATAGTAGAGGAAGCAAGACTGAGATGGTATGGTCGTGTAATGAGGATGTTGGAGTACATGAGATAGTAGAGGAATTCATGTGATGAGGATGTTGGAGTACATGAGATAGTAGAGGAAGCAAGGATGAGATGGTATGGTCATGTGATGAGGATGTTGGAGTAGAGAAAGAATGGGTCATATAATCAGAAAAGAATTCCAAGGATTATGATGGATGTGAAGTGGAAAGAGCAATAACAAAGTGTTGGTGAGAAGAGAATAATGGACAAGAGTAAAGGAGAAGGGCAGAGGAAGATAGAAGCATTTTACTGAACTGACCGTTAGTGAAATTGACTTCACTTGTATAATCAGTTATGAACTGAACTTTTTTCACTAATTTTTATAAGACTAGATTTTCATTTTGTCTAGAATAAACACTAGAAATGGGAAGGTTTGGTTTAGGTAGTCAAGAAATGAAGCTTGTGCGAAGTCAATCTCAAATCAAATTTGAATCTTGGCTATTTGAATCGAAGCTCATGCTTTGATTCAAACCAAATCTTGTACTAATAGTTTTTTTTCGAATTGGATATTTAAGCTTATAAAAAAAGTGAACCAAATAGTTTATTTAAAAAATAAGTTATTTAAGTCAATTTATTGAAGGCTCACTATGATACTGTTACGAATCAAATTTGTGTTGAATATTAAGTTTTTGAATTCAATCCAATAATATATATATTTTTTAATGTTGATAAGCACCTTATAAAAAATTAGGTGCACTGAACAAAACTATGCAATTAATAGCCATAACACCTGCCTTGGTGGCATAGTTGGCTAACACGCTAGTCGTGCTGAGGACGAGGAGATCGAGGTTCGAATCTCGGTCGGGTGAACTGGGGGTGGTTTTTCCTAAATGGTTTTCCACTCTCCTTCCACGCAAATGCGGGTTCACTTCCTCTAATTCAACCTTCCCAATTCCTAATCCATTAGCATAATTAGTACTTAAAGCGTATAACCCGAACGGGTAGTAAGACGCGGTGCTAAATAATAATAATAATAGCCATAACCACAAAAATTGAAACATCGACTAGATCACATAATCTTTTTAATCATAGTGCAAAGTTTGATATATATTTACAAGAAGGTATGCCTATATACTCTTTTAAAATACAAAATAATCTGTGGTGCAAACAACTGTCACCACATGATTCCTTATATCCTGGGACTTGAATTAATTTTTCAATTCACTCCCACTTAACCGGTTTCCGTTCTGATTATATTAATTTGTTAAAGCAGCTATGAATTATAGGATATAATTTTGAACCAAACCCATTAAATGTCAATCTCGGGAAGCTCTGGATCAAATATTTCGAAAGTTTGCACAGGCCGACAAGAAAGAATATTCGCGCAAATGTTACTTTTTACTCAGTTCTTTGTCCAGCTTAAGGTTGAATGCAAGGCGCTTGAAGACATTCTCTTTAATCATAGCCATCGTCTCTGGGTACGGCTTCATGGCTTGACGGAAATCCTCGCGGCTCAAGCGGAACAGTTTACTCGTTTCTATGGCGACCACGCTTGCTCGACGACGCTGGTCCTCCATCACAAGCGCAATCTCCCCAAATTGATCTCCGTCCTCCAAATGGCAAATCTGTGCGACCCCCAACACCACCACATAATGTAGACTGATATTTGTAAATTTGTAATCTCATAAAAATGGTTTAAAAAAATTGGTTCAAAAATTTATATTTGAAGTGTGTTTTTCTAGTTTGTCAAATAAAATTTTTCCAACATAAACTTATTAGGGTGAGCATGTAGACGACCCCAGAAAAGGTTATTGTTTTTTGTAGTTTTGTAGTTGGGTCAAAATAAATCAAATATTGCTTCAATATACCTTTTCTCGCTTTCCCTACATCCCCACCCTAAGGGGTAGTTTAATTACAAATTATAACCAATTTTTGAAATATTATTTCAAGCAATAATTGATAGCCATGATTGTGTCATGCTCTTATTTTACTTAGATCTATGTCAGTCTTTGTATTGACAACCTTCTAACTTGAACTGCCAATGACGGGGAGATCAAGGTTTGAATTTAGGTCAGATGTACCGAGGGTGTTTTTTTTTTTACAAAAATAGTTTTCCACTCTTCCTCCATGCAAATGCAGGTACACTTCCTATAAATATAAGCATACAGCCTGAACGGGTACTAAGACACGCTGGTAAAACAAAAACATTTCATTCAAATAATTATATTATCTATATTATAAATAGTCTATTTATACTAAATTACTTTATCTTAATGGTACACAAAAAACATTAAATAGCAAGTTCATCCCCTTTTAATTGTGAACTATAATTATTTTTTTGTAATCATTGAATCACTATTTATAGCTTATATAAATACACTTGTTACAATTGTGCGGTAAAATGTTGATGGTCGAATGATTTCTTATGGAACACCGGTGTGAGCCATCTCGCTCATATCAGAATGGACTGCCAATGAAGGGGCGATTGTTGTTGGAATCCCGATCGGTTGTACTGGGGGTTGTTTCTCCCCCCACCCCCCCACCCCACCCCACCCCACCCCACCCCCTTTTCACAAGCACACAAATACGGGTACATACGTGTGGTAGTGAGACTTGGTGGGAGAACAAAAATATAACCTTCTGCTAGCATTTAAATAATTATTTCGTGACCTGGTGGTCTAGGGGTAAGGTGTCAGACTTCGATGCTGGCGGCCGGGGTTCAATCCTCGGTCCCGGCATAGATTTATCTGATTACCAAACCCTTCCTTCACCTCTGACAAGACATCTTGTGAATGTGGGGAATGCCAGGCCTCCACCGTGGTTCGGATCCCACGTTAAACTGTAGGTCCTCCATTTCATCTCACAATCACCCTACCATTTACACATTAGCGTAAGTGCGTATAACCCGAACGGGTAGTAAGACGCGGTGCTAATAATAATAATAATAAATTATTTCATTCCACGAGGATCTCCCTTACTCTTTAAGAACTATTTTCACCTCTATTCCGCCCGGAGAATAAACTGCCACTGAACCTGTGTGTATAAAATACATCGTGTTCCCCAAATCTCCTTCTCGGACTACGGTGTCGTTGGTGACATAAATCTCCAAACGAAACGCAGCCACAATACGTTTCAATAAATTTCGTTCCACTGCCCTGAAGATGGGAGCTCTCTCTACTAAACGTCGACAACTATTAAGGATTATCTCCTGTAAAGAAGTATTTTTTTTTCATTAGTGTAAAAAAAATATGTATCGTATATGAAATAAATAGTACTAAGTATGTTATAATATGTCATTAAATAAATATAATTGAATTGTAGAAAATGAAGCACAAATAAAGGTAAAAAATACTAATACATAAATGTTGATGCCACATGACATTTTCCTCAGGATGTAGTAGACTTGAGCAGGGAGTTGGTACCACTGATGGCAACTTCTTGTTCAGTTTACTACTTCCTTGGGAAGACACCATGCAGCAATGTGTGTGCTTCTGTGGCCACATGGTCTAAGGTGCTACTCTCGAAACGGACTAGACCAGAGATTCTCAAAGGGGGATTTGTGGACCCCTTTGAGTCCCCGAGGCTCGTCCAGGCGCCACCCCTCGAGATTGTCCAGGAAATCCGTGACATACCTTTATATATTTTTTAGATCTTATAAAATGGTAAATCTCTGCTATATACTAAAAACAATGGTGATGCCCTCCCATATTAAAGCCCGGTGAGATAAAGCGGCCTAAAAGTGGGGGTTTGGCCATGGTCCCTTGTGCCCACATCTTTGAGAGGAGCGTTTAGAAATTCACCTTTATAAACATTTTCTCGTCAGCCAGCTCAAAGAACTTTCAGAAAAAGCCCTTAAAGATTTTATGCCTTTTCCAGCCACTTATTTATTTTGTGTGCACAAGCCTTTTCTTCTCTTTGTGGTATGAAAAATTGTGAGATGAAATCGTCTTAATTTGGAATGAGATTTCAGGAGATGGTCATTGAAATTGCTACAGATTTAAATGATGATTTAAAGTAGAACAATCAGTTCCATTCTTCCCATAAATTATCAGTGATTATAAATATACAAATATATATTTTATATTCATTTTTATTGTAAATCTTTTTACATCTATTTAAAAAAATGTACAAATATAATACCTACACTGGTTTTATTTTCATTTATTGAAATTATATTTACATAAAAATATATTATGACTAATTTATCCTACTGAGAACCACTGGACTAAACTTTCAAAGATGTGGAGATTGGAGTTCGATCCTGATTGGTTGTACTGAGGGCGGTTTTTCAAAAATGGTTTTACACTTCTTCCTCAACACAAATGCTTGTGAACTCACTTTAAATGCAAAATTCTTAATCCCTAACCCATTAGTGTAATAGGACATAGATGTATAACCCAAATGGCTAGTAGGATGCAGTGTTAAAAAAAATTGTGCTTCTATTTCTACAACTCTAATCATGTTTATTTAATGACATAATAATTCAACATTGTTCCTCATTATAATTAATTTTCTTAGTATATTAAATATACAACGTACTTCTTTCAGTAGTTTAGAGACAGAATTCATAATTCTTTTCTCGTCGAAGTATGTATCATTGTAATAAAACTGGAAGCACTTAAAAACACGATACTGGAGTAGTATAGGAAGTTTTTTAACTTGCATGATTTCTTTTAGCTGCATGGTAATTTCCCAATACTTCGAAGTTGAACCCGTGATTACTTTGATAAGATTGTAAAGTTTTGCTGCAAAGAAATACCTGTATTAATTTAAACTGACCCTAGTAATATTTTCAATTTTCAAAGTTTTGATGGTTTTAGCAACTTTTATTACGAATTGAAAATATTCTTTTAAAATCCAAATATACAGGAAATATCATTTCTTCACAAGATAATTCACTAAGTCACAAGTCTCTATAAAAACAAAGTAATCCAAACAAATTTAAAGACTATTAATTTGCCTAAAAATTAATAAAAAGAATTTAATTACCTTTTGCGTACACTAACACTATATATGTACCTTTACAATTATCTGGTAAAATAGCTTTGCATGAATATCATAATAAGGAAGATTTTAACTATTTTCCTAAATTAAATAGTTTAGCGGATTCCATTGATATAAAATAAACCTACTCGCAGCAAAGATGTATATCATGGTTCCCAGGATTATGTTAAAAATTGATAACATCACGTCCTCAACAGTAAATGTGTGGATCTTGCTAATTCCCACAGCAAAGGTGCGCGAAATGGTGCGAAGATAACTCCTTAGGTATTGGTCTGAATGAGTCGCGTTCCACAGATTCATCTGCGTCACCCATGATCTACAGTCGAAGAAAATTGATAAGAGCTCATTTATTGTTTATAAAAACAACAACTAAGATTGCAATCCACTTCAGTGTTCAAATGGTCTAAAGGCTCTCGAAATAAAAGTGGAGGTTCGAATCTTGGTTGAGTGTTTGCTAAATGGTTTTCCTCTTTTTCTCAAAAGCAATTAGGAGTACACTTCCTCAAAATTCAACCTTTTTAATACCTAACAGATTGACTTGAAGGTGTATAAACCAAACAGGTAGTAAAACTTGATGAAAAAAACCCAAAACAATATTCATTTCAATAACCATATCAGGTGTTTTTTTTTAGCACCACGTCTAACTACCCATTCGGGTTATACGATTATGTACTAATTACACTTATGTTTTAAGGAATTAGGAAGCTTATATTTCAAGAAAGTGTATCTGCATTTTCATAGAGGGAGAGTGGAAATTTATTTTGGAAAAAAAAACACCTCGTTATACCCAAGTGAGATTCAAACCTCAATCTCCTTGTCACTTGCAGTCTAGTCTACTGTGAGAGTAGCGTTTTAGACCATGCGGACACAGAAGTGAGTTAAGACAGACATGATCATATACTTTATTAGAGTGTGAAAAATGAATAAGCTGGAAATAATTATGTATTACAAGTAGTTTTATTAAAAATGTTAAAAGTATGGAATTTTTTTTAGGATCGCATCTTACAACATGTTGGGGCTATACTCATATATATAAATTGCTCAGATGAACTAGGGATGAGGAAGGTTGAATTTAGAGAAAGTGTACCCACATCTGCCCTGGCGGTCTAGGGGTAAGGTGTCAGACTTCTGTGTTGGGGGTTCAGGTTTCAATCCTTGGTCCCGGCACAGATTTATCTGATTACCAAATCCTTCCTTCACCTCTGACAAGACATCTTGTGAATGTGTGGAATGCCAGGCCCTCCGCCGTGGTTCGGATTCCACATTAAACTGTAGGTCCTCCATTTCATCTCACAATCACCCTACCAATGCACATTAGCGTAAGTGCGTATAACCCGAACGGGTAGTAAGATGCGGTGCTAATAATAATAATAATAAGGTTCAGTTCATTGCGTGGTTGGCCTGATTCATTCACATTCCATTTGATCAGTACAAACATCCAAAGCCACAATTCCATCTTGACTAACACAGTTTAGCAACAATCCAGTCTCTATTGGTAATAAAATCTAGGACATGATCTCCGTGTTGACTCCTTGACGCACAACGTAATGTAACTACTAGCAACGAGTACTATATTAGACCCCTACATATGTTAAAATACTCACGTTGGATCTGGGACATTTGTGAATCGGTCCTGGAAGAGGCTTGGTAAAAAGAAGTGTGCACAAGACATCCAATGGAAGTACATGATAAAAACGTAACACCATTGAATTGTTGTTGTGATTTTATACCAGCCATGGAACTGAGAATCAAACAGTATTAACAAATAAGGTTGTTCAAAGTATCCTTTTTAGATTACAAGCATTGTTTTATGTTGGAAAAAATATTATATTGTGCATATTTATAAAAAATTAAACACTAAATATTATGTAAAGATGTTTTATTGTCGAAATAGACCTACAGATTTAATTCAAAATGGTTAAATTACCCTACTATTATAGTGTATATGATGACTGCAAACTTTTTACTCAACAGAAAATGCAAAACAAATAGTATGTGTATTTTGGCTGTCAATATTTTTATTGGGAAAGCTCATAATCTATAAAGATTTTTTTTAAAATCTAGTATTTAAAACTAGATAAATCTATTTTGAACATTTCTACTATTATTTTGGAATTTTTTTCCTACTCACATCAAACATTCAAAGCAGAGTACCCACTAAAAATAAAAGGGCACATTTAAATATTTAAACTAGAATTAGCGCATCAGATATTCGTACCAGACGCAAAAAAAGGTCAACATATGCTATAATGTTTTTGGAAGCAATATAAGATTAATTAAATACCTCAGCAAAGTGTTTAAGATATTTGAGCAATGGCCCAATCTTAAAACCTTTGACAATTGACATCAATCCAATGACTAGATACGAGGTAGGCCCAACTTCTTTTGTAGTCAGATTCAAAATAAGGCCTACTGGTATTGCAGAAATAGCATGTATCACAAAGTAGCCTTTTATGTAATTCCTGGGGGGAAAAGGGGGTAAATTGGGTATACAGGCAACTCTTGGCTTACAAACATTTGATCTATGAATATTTGCTATAGTGAACATCACATTTCATACAAAAAAATTTAATCTCATTAGTTGGTAGAGTCCCTAATAAATTATGAAAATCCCAACTATACAGTAATCCTTAGGGGAATATTATTATAACTATTTTTCAACATTTATGATTGATAATATATGGTTTAAATTAGGAGGGATAGCCAGTACACTAACCTAGGTGATACTGGAGTAGAAATTGTTTAGATATAACACTAAAAAAAATACACAAACACATTTTTAAGGACAAGCTTTCACTGTCACAGACAGCTTCATCAGGTCAGGAGAGTAGACTGGTACTCTTGGTTGAACGCAAGGTTGACTGTTTTTCAGTTATGACGTCACTGTATAGATAGCAGATGACCATTCATTCTCTTTTTTAGTGTTTCTGTTGTGATACCAATGTACTGTGCTTGATACTGGTTGCATTCCAGTTGATAGATGAGGTTTTCAGAATCACAGGTGTGGTGGCCTTTTTAGGATAATTTATTTTAGTTATGTTGCTGGAGACCGAATTTGTTGGTTTATGTGTTGTGTAGGTTTTGCAGGGGGTGCAGTTGCAGGGAAAGGAACCTGATATTTGTTTGGGTTTGGGTTGAATAGTGAGATCCGGCAGTTTGGGTTTTACAAGTAAGTTGCGTAGATTGGCTTGTTGTTTATAGGTTACTTTTGGAGGTTCCTTGAAGACAAGTTGTGTAGTGGTGGAGGATCGCAGTATGGGGAAACCTGTTTTCAAGAGATTGTTGAGTTTGTGGAGTCCAGGGTGGTATGTAGTGACCAGAGGGATGATGTTGTTTGTTCCTGTTGATGTTGTGGGCCCGCTATTTTGAGCTCTGTCTATTTGACTACACACCAGTGCTTTGGGGTAGCCTCTGTTCATAAAAGCATGTTGCAGTTTTTTATTGTATTGTAAAAGGTCATTGTGGTCAGAGAAAATTCTTTTGGCTCTAATGGCTAGGCTATGTGGGAGTGATCTCTTTGTGCTCATAGGGTGGCAGCTGTCATAGTGAAGGTATTGTTGATGGTTGGTTTCCTTGGTGTGCACAGTTGTTTTAAGGTGTCCCTGATGGAGTGTGATGTTTACATCCAGAAAAGTAATGCTGGATGTGGATATTTTCCAGGTAAATCTTAGCGGCGAAAATTTGTTGAGGTCTGCCAGGAAGGACTCGAGTTGCTGAGTGGTGCTGGTCCAAATCATAAAGATGTCATCGATGTATCTGAACCAACAAAGGGGCTGTAGCGGTTGTCTGCCCAGGAACATACGTTCTAGTCTCCCCATATACAAGTTTGCATACGAGGGGGCCATGCGTGTTCCCATGGCAGTACCTTTAATTTGTAGGTAGATTTTGTCCAGAAATCTGAAGTAATTTTTCTCCAAAATGAAACTTGCTAGTTTTATCAGGAATGCGGTAGTGGGTCTGGTGCCAGCAGGACGTGTGTTTAAATATTCCTCTATTGCTGCGAGTCCGTGGATATGGGGGATATTGGTGTAGAGTGATGTAACATCAATTGAGACCAAGATGGCATGCTGTGGAAGAGGAGTGGCCAGTGTGTGAAGTCGCTCTAGAAAATGATTTGTGTCTTTGATGTAAGATGGTAGATTCTTGACCAGAGGCTGAATGTGTGAGTCCACAAGTGCTGATATGCGTTCTGTGGGTGAGCCACATCCTGATACGATTGGTCGGCCTGGAGGAGGGAATGTCCCCTTATGGATCTTCGAAAGTAGGTAAAACTGTGGTGTGGCAGGTTTCTGGGGGGTTAAGTTTTGTACAGTCTTTTCATTGAGATCTTGATATTGCGATTCTTGTTGGATAATCAGTTGTAGTTGTTTGTTATAATTATTGGTAGGGTCCTGACTTAACGGGGTGTAAGTTTGGGTGTCAGATAGTTGCCTCTCAGCTTCAATGATGTAGTCCTGGCGGTCCATGACGACGGTCGTTGACCCTTTGTCTGCAGGTAAGATGATGATGTCTTTGTTGTTACGTAGTGATCGGAGGGCTTGACGTTCTTGGTTGGTCAGATTGCTATTTCTCGCAAGTTGGTTTTGAAAATCTGGGGTTGAGGCATTCTGTACAACAAAGTTTATGTATTGTTCTAACGGATGGTATTGAGGTAGTGGTGGTGGGTCCCAGCTAGACGGTGGCGTGATGGCAAGGTTTATGGATTTGGAATGATCCGCACTGTAGGGGTGCTGAGAAAAGTAATATTTGATACGGAGGTTTCTTGCAAATGTAAGAGTGTCTGCCACAAGGCCGAGGTGGTCAATAGTTTTGGGAAGGAGAGAATGTAAGGCCTTTTGACAGGATGTTGTCTTCGTGTTCGGATAGCTTGTATTGAGATAAGTTGAGAACTCTGTTGGTCGGTATCTTATTTTTTGTTGGTTGTTTAGCGGGTCTAAATTTACAGGGTAAAGTTGGTATAGTATCTATGGGAGTGGGAATTTTCAATATGGATTGATAATATAGTATTAGTAAAAAAAAAATCATTATTTTCACATCAGTGACTTTTACCAATGTTTGCAATAAATAGCCTTTTGCTAGCTGTCAGTTACCACCACTACAGTGGTGAATTTACTGTAGTTCTACCCAGTCCACCTCATTACACCCTATCTCTATCTTGAGCTAGTTTTATCCAGTCCACCTCATTACACTCTATCCCTATCTGGAGCTAGATCCATATAGTTCAACTCATTACACCCTATCTCTATCTTGAGCTAGTTTTATCCAGTCCACCTCATTACACCCTATCCCTATCTTGAGCTAGTTCCATCCAGTCCACCTCATTACACCTTATCTCTTTCAGTTCCATTCTAATGTTATCCTCCTATCAGCGTATAGATCTCCCCATAGGGTTTGCCAGTCAGTACACCCTGAACACGGTTCTAAAACAAGCTTATGTTTATTCGCATGACATGAATCAACCAAATTATTACTGATCAGATAAAAATTGATCTTTCCTTTGTAGTTCCTCACCTCATCAACTTCCAAGGGTCCGTACACACTTGTTTAGTGCGTGTGTTGTAATATCCAGTTAAGAAATTCATGACAACATCCATCATCGTCAAAATATCTAGTACCAGTATGGTGATCAGCCATGTTTGGTTCTTGGTTATGTTGGTATGACTGGTATCGAAACTGATATAGTAGGGGTCAACCACCAGGGAGACGGTCCAGGTGACAATCATGAAGGTTTCCCAAAACAACCTAAAGGGGTACACAACCACTAAAGTTAAGGAAACACAACATTAGAGGTTTTTTTTAGCACCGCGTCTTATTACCCGTTTGTGCTATACATATATGTACTAATCCCTCTAGTTTGTTAGGGATGAGCAAGTTTTAATTTAGAGGAAGTGTACCAGCATTTTGTGTCATGGAGATTGGAAAACCATTTAGGATAAAATCACCCTCAGCATATCCGACCAAGATTCAAACTCCAATCTCCCCATCATCATCAATCCAGTTTATTGCAAGAGTGACGGCTTAGACCATTCAAACACCAAATCAGGTAGAAGTATGAATAAAGTAGTTAACCTCTGATACAATTACTAGTTTGTGAAGTTCATTTGTATTTTTTTCATACTTTTGTACTCTTTTTTTTGCAAATGTGGTTATTATTTTTAGGACTAACCCCCGCCCCCCGTCTTTAGACATACAGTTTCGCCTTCCGATCGGCCTTAATAGTTGAAGTCTGAAAGGCCAAACTGACCAATCATTCGAAATGTAAGACCATGGGAATTCCGACAGTTCTACCTGCAGGCCGCGGGGCCTATTAGGCGGAACCGAGGCTCAGAGAGAGAATGCGATCATCCGACAGGCCAAGTCTTCATTCAGTTAAGTCTCCATGTATTCAGTGACCTATCCTATTTAATTTGCTATTCGGTCATGGCCACACGATTAAAGGATTTGTTATTCGAATTTATCTAGGAGTTTAGAAAACTCCCTTTATTGTACAGCAAATGTATATGGGTGTAAGTACCTGGTTCAATCCCTCCTGTCTCCACACCCTGCAGTGTTTCTTCTTCAAGACGCATACAATTGTTGCATATTCAAACAATTCAAATGACATTCTCCCCATGAAAAACTTGTAAACAACTACGCTCCACTTGATTGCAAGGCGGAATGAAGGTAATAATAACCTGACATACCGATCTGTACATGTGTGGTAGTGAGCTCGGGCTCATAGAACTGTCTCAGTTCAACCTGTCAGTTCAACCTGAAGGCGAGACTGTAGGTGGTAAGGGGGGGCCTAATATTATGTTTCATGTAGTGAAATATACACACATTAGTTTGGAAAGGGATTGTGGTTTAGTTTAAAAGTAATTTGGTGTCCACTGAATGGAGAAGTCTCAGGTGTTAAGCTCAGAACCTATAAACCCTTCCCTCTTCATCCAATTAAAAACTACAACACCCTCCCCACACCTACACATACCAATAAAAATCGATACCAAAATTAAGCTTTTAAGTACCTACAATAGCCCCATGGCTTCTTTGGTGCTGACTGACAGCTCACAGGTGACTTCTGACAGTCAACATTTAGGTATATACCTACATTTTGATCATCTGAAGTGACAGCTGCTAAACACATGATTTTGCAGAGAATATGGTTCGGCGTAGGGATACATAATTTGGTCCGGTAACTTTTCAAAGCTGTCAACTGTCAGTCAGCACCAAAGAAGCCATGGGGCTAATGTACGTACCTGAAATTACTGAAAGGGTGGATAATGTATTTGCAGGTCCTCAGATGTGAATCTCTTTCTAAATCAATGGACGCTTCACTCTTGAAGACCTTCTTAGTCTTAGAATTGATCTTTGAGACGGTGCATTGTCGCCAAATGAAGCGGCGGAGACTCGGGAATAACCCTGAACCCGGGATTAATTCTTGTAACACGTCTGCTTTCTTTGTGGTGAGCTCGCAGAAGTAGTTCAGTATGAAAACCTGAAGCCAACAAGTTGATACATTCGTAACATAAATTAAGTAGTCCCTAGTGCTCCTAAGATGGCTTTACATTTAATCTCGATTGTTTTTATTTTATTTGTTATTTTATCTCCACATTTTATTACCCATTCAAGTTCATGCGTATGATCTAATTATGCTAATGAGATAAGTTTGAGGAAGGCTGAATTAAGTAGGAGTGTACCCGCATTTGAATAGTATAAGAGTGATAAACTACATAGGAAGAATCAGCCTCAGTACACCTGGCCAAAATTCGAACCTCGATCTCATTGTCAGCATAATTTCCGGCCTAAAACTTTTGTCCACGCAATTTATTTCATCATACATCCCAAATTATGGATGTTTTCACTACGGCCGAAACATTGGAATTTATTATTTCCTCGATTCGGCTACAAACCTGAAAAAAAAAAAGATGTTATAATTCAAACATTGGCTGTGAAAGTCTTTAATACAAATCCACTGAAATACTATACGTATGTGTTGTTGATCAGTAGCTTGTTTCTTTGATGTATAATCTTAAGTTCTTTGTGTATGAAGGTACAGTAGCTCCGTGGCTTCTTTGGTGTTGACTGACAGCTCACAGCTGACTTCTGACAGCCAACATTTAGGTATATACAGTAGCCTCGTGGCTTCTTTGGTGCTGACTGACAACTCACAGCTGACTTCTGACAGCCAACATTTAGGTATATACAGTAGCCCCGTGGCTTCTTTGGTGCTGACTGACAACTCACAGCTGACTTCTGAGTCAACATTTAGGTATATACAGTAGCCTCGTGGCTTCTTTGGTGATGACTGACAGCTCACAGCTGACTTCTGACAGCCAACATTTAGGTATATACAGTAGTCCCATGGCTTCTTTGGTGCTGACTGACAGCTCACAGCTGACTTCTGACAGCCAACATTTAGGTATATACAGTAGCCCCGTGGCTTCTTTGGTGCTGACT